>JABSSZ010001370.1:0-10735 GCA_013755755.1 Fusarium sp. NRRL 25184
AGAAGACTTCTGATATTAAATCAAGGTACTAACAATACTCATAGGTACTCCGTTGTCTAAGATTATTCAAATCTACTAAATTATGCTAGATTATACTAAGTTTACCTAAGGCTTTTTGTCACCTGGGATCGAGGTCCTAAGTTTTGTTGCATCCCCTTGCTTATCCGAGCTTGAGCCTAAGGACGGTTTAAATTGTGTAAAGGAGCGGCAAGTGGAGACTTGGACAAACTTCCCTCCCCCTGGCCAGATCAAGATCAAAGCTTCTGATTTCACGTGTCAAACATGACCTGTGGTTGGTGCGACGTCATTACTGGCACTTAGCTTTTTGCATAATACAAACACGAAAGCGGCTCAGGTCCACCCTCTCCGTAAGACGATATCATGGCGGCTAATGCTCGTGTCATAGTCGCCGATTGAAAATTTCCTTTCTCTTTCTCTCTCTTTCGGCATTGCCAATATATACCCTTCCTCTTATATCAATTTCTGATGTGACTGTGCGTGTGACCAGCAGTTTCTCGTGCAATTCCCAACATCCCCAAGTCCACTGGCTATCCCCCCGCCCCAGGATCTTGCTTTATCACAACACAGCAACATTCGAGCTGCTCTGTGTATCATGTCGAACCCTGTGATTGACAGTGATGTTCCCCTCATTAACGGTAAGCCAATTCATCCATGTGCCGTTGATTTGTGCCAGCTTTGGGCCCTTCATACGTGCGTTGCGTCGTAAAGCAGGCAAATGGTGATGTAATAGCTTGATTACCGATACATTGTGTTGATGGGTTCAACCTCGTTGATTTACGACTTTCCCAGAGACTTACTAATATAATTCAAAGGGGCCCATCCTTCTGATGCGATTGAAAAAGTGACGACAATTCCTAACCCGGAAAACGAGCATCTGGTCGAGCCGTCCCAATCGCAGAATGGAGAGGCTGTTGAAGCTGTATGTATTAAGCCCTCCGTCTTCAAATCATCAAAGAACCTGTATTAATAACTGCAAACAGAGAGATCTGGAGCGCCCACAGCTGCCTGATCGTGATTTCGAGTCGAGCATCTCTACCAGCAACGCCGACTTTGACGATCTGATGCTTTCTACAAATGGTGCCCCTGATGGCAAGTTGAATGGAGGAGCCCCGAGCGGGACTCCCAATGGTACTGGAAAGAGCTATGCAGCAGTAGCAGCTGAGGCGGACGAGAGAGACGGTGAAGAAGAAGAAGAAGATCCAAACAACGGTGAAAAGAATTACGCCGACGTTGTCGCTGACAGAGACGCGGATAACACCAGCAGACATGATCAATGGTCCTATCCCAGGCTCCCCATTACCGCTCAACCTAAAAATATCAAGACGGGGAGCTGGCGCGCTGGAGGCATTCGTTTCGCGCCATTGCGAGTGCCCATGAGGCGACGGCTACAGACTGCAGCAGTCTTGTTTCATTGCATGTCCATTGCCACATTTGTTTCGGCCTTTTGGTTGATCTGCGCCAATCCACTCGCTTGGCCTATCATTATAATTTACCTGATCCACCTTGCCCTTTCAACTGCAGGAACTAACGGTAACCTGACCTACCGCTCAGAATGGGTACGAAGCCTCAAGCTCTGGAAGCTCTTCACTGGATACTTCCCCATGAAGTTGCACAAGACGCACGAACTACCGACCGATAGGAAATACATACTCGGGTACCATCCGCATGGCATCATTTCCCATGGAGCCTTCGCCGCCTTTGGCACTAATGCTCTTGGGTTTCGCGAACTGTTCCCTGGAATCACCAACACACTCCTCACTCTCGACTCCAACTTCCGTCTCCCCTTCTACCGCGATTATATCATGCTTCATGGTCTCCAGTCAGTCTCTAAAGAGTCGATATGGAATCTTCTCTCAAAGGGCGGTCCTAGCAATGATGGCCGAGGCCGCGCTGTTACTATTGTTGTCGGCGGTGCCCGTGAATCGCTCGAGGCCCAACCAGGAAGCCTTCGCCTGATCCTCAAGAGCCGAAAGGGGTTTGTCAAGATGGCACTTCGTACCGGAGCCGATCTAGTTCCTGTTATTGGGTTTGGCGAAAATGATCTCTACGACCAGCTGAGTCCTAAGACACACCCCCTTGTACACCGAATCCAGATGATATTTCTCAAGGTTTTCAAGTTTACCGTGCCAGCTCTCCACGGACGTGGTGTGCTCAATTATGATGTTGGTCTCATGCCTTACCGTCGACCCGTTAACATTGTTATCGGACGGCCGATCCGAGTTGACAAGGCCCATGGACCTCAACCAGGCCAACAGGACATTGATGAGCTGCATGAACGTTATGTTCAGGAAATTGAGAAGTTGTGGGATGCATACAAGGATCAGTTTGCTGCCGATCGCAAGGCCGAGATGGAAATCTTTGCCTAAATTTTCTCTTATGTGCTGTAAAATGCTTGGAATGCTTTTGTCAGATTGACAACGACAGGAGTTGTTCCCAAGGTACAGGCGGAATTGCTTGGGGTTTCGTATCTTAATTGTGTCGGGGATAGCCCGCATGTCTTTTTCCCCCTAGTTTCGAAGCTTGTATCCAGCAAATTTACTCCCATTCACTGATTGCATGCATGTATCGCGTATCATTGTTTCTTTCGATGGAGGTTCGATTGTCCCTGTTCTGACTACTAGGCACGTGACTGCGCGCTTCGAAGTGAAAGGCGGAGCGCGTGGATCGCGTCACACAGTGTAGCTCTTAACAATGACATCCACTCGGATTCATCCACCAAACCAGCTAATCAAGGCTCCCAAAACCTTTCCGGCGCAATTCAAGCCAAATCTTCTGTCTGGGATTTATTTTGATCGGCGATGGCTCGTACGTCTCTGCGCAAAAAGCAGGCTGTTAGCTACAACGAGGACCCTGACGACGACGAGATGCCCCAAGCGACTAAGGCTGTAGCGGCTGCCACCAAGGTCATTGAGAGGACTAAGGGTGCAGTTTCAAAGACCGTAACTGCAAAGGCTGCATCTGTAAAGACAGCAACTAAGCGAAAAGTCTCGCCCGAACCTGAGATAGCCTCGCGAGCTCCAACGGCAAAGACGACCAAGAAGCGCAAAACAAAGGCAAAGGACGAAGATGCGACACCTTTGGCAGATAGAACGGACGTATCGTCACTGAAACCTACTATGAACATTGGCGCTCACGTCAGTGCCGCAGGAGGTTAGCCTTATACGTTATTTCCTTGGCTGTATCTTGACTCAATGTTTCCCTCTAGGAGTACAGAATTCCGTCACAAACGCAGTCCACATTGGTGCAAACGCTTTTGCACTTTTCCTCAAGTCACAAAGAAAATGGACGAACCCGCCTCTTGACCATGAATCCAAGAATCAATTCATTTCAATGTGCAAAGAACACAGTTATAGCGCAGGCGAACACGCCCTTCCCCACGGCTCATATCTCGTCAATCTAGCGCAGGCTGATGAGGACAAGGCGAATCAAGCATATAAATCCTTTCTCGATGACCTAGAACGTTGCGAGCAGCTGGGAATTCGTTTGTACAACTTCCATCCTGGATCAACCGGCGGAGATGCTAGGCCAGCAGCCATTGCACGTATTGCCGCGCAGCTTAACAAGTCACACAAGGCTACCAAGACGGTGATTACAGTCCTGGAAAACATGGCAGGCAGTGGAAATGTCATTGGATCGACCTGGGAGGATTTGAGGGACATCATCGCCCTGGTTGAGGATAAATCTAGAGTCGGTGTTTGCATTGACACCTGCCATGCCTTTGCAGCTGGCTATGACCTAAGAACACCGGAGGCATTCAAGAAGACTGTCAACTCTTTCAACGACATTGTTGGTCACAAATATCTCAAGGCCTTCCACTGCAAGTTTTCGATCTAAATCCTTCCTTTCTGCGGCGGCTGACATCTTTTAGTGAACGACAGCAAGGCCCCCTTCAATTCCAATAGAGATCTCCACGCCAACATCGGCACGGGCTTTCTCGGCCTCCGCGCCTTTCACTGCATCATGAACCATGCCCCTTTCGCGGGTATGCCCATGGTACTCGAGACGCCCATTGATCGGCCGGGTGCTGACGGTAAATCTGTCGAGGACAAGAAGGTCTGGGCTACCGAGATCAAGCTCTTGGAGCGACTTGTGGGCATGGATGCAGAGACTAAGGACTTCAAGGACCTTGAAACAGAGTTGCAGGTCCAGGGAGAGTCAGAAAGGAACAAGATACAGGACCAGGTTGATCGTAAAATGGCCAAGGATGCCAAGAAGGGTGGAAAACAGAAGAAGAAGGATGATTCTGACGACGAGAGCGAGTAGATGTCTGAAATTGGTTACTGTAGTATGTGTAGGGAGTTTGGCTGACGGAAGGGATTAGCAGCGGACAGTTGGGTGCAATGTAATATTATACGATCGTCTCTATAATACTTCACAGTACTATCGCAGTTATTGCCCCTATCTAGCCTGAAGCTGGATATGATTAGGTATCCTGGTTAGCTATAGCGGTCACTCACTACTTACGAAAATATTCATCAAGTGACTACTGTCGAGCAAGTTCTCATGAACGCAGATATAAACCGATCAGTATTTCCATCATGATTAAAATCATCATTGCTAATCAACGCGAGGCTCATCCAGATCTATGATACTCTCCAAAGGGGTATAACTGCTCATGACCATTTATCTTGCAAAGAGCAAGGACCAACACTTGCACACAATGCTCAGTCAACCAACGCCCCCTGTCTACCGATATCCAACGCCAGGCCTCGAAGAACGATAACACCATCCATTAGTCACTTCTACTTGCGATTCTTGCCAAAGGTAGCTTCAAGCCTGCACATGACACTTTTGAGTCCAACACCTCTCTCACAGTTGGCCCCTAACCAGGTTTCCATCCTCTCCCTGATGTTCTTCATCGACTTGAGCACAGGCATCTTGCCACCATCCTCACCTCCAGCTGCTGCTGCGGCTCCAGGGTTCAGTAGAAGCTCGAAACAGTCAGACCAGAGGTCAGTCTGCCAGTATCGTTTGAGGCTCTCCCGGATCTTGTAGCGTCGACCAGACTTGCCGAGTCCACCCTGGTCACACCGTACAGTTTCGATGTACTTGCCAAAGAGGAGCGTGTGAATTGTGCCAGCGAGGCCGTGGTAGTCAATCTGCCACGTCCATGGGCGGCCCTCTCGCATCTCGGCGCAGTCTTGAGCGCTGGTCTTCCAGTCGGCAATGAACTCAACTTCGGGGACAAAGGCGCGCATGTCAATACCGCGGCCAAAATCAATAAGCACAACTCCACGCGACGACCATCCACCGCTCCCATCAGCCCTCCACTGAGCTGTCAAGGACTCGTCATCGGACAGTGCGTCCAAACGTAGCAGGCAATTGTCGGCTTTGAGATCTCCGTGCAGAATACTCTTGGAGTGAAGAGCCTCGACGGTCCTTAGAAGCTCGATAGTAAAAAACATTGCCAGCTGCTCGTCCATGACTGCAGAAGGTTCAGCTCGGAAGAAATTAACAACATCTAAAAGTGTGCCATGGGGATGGTAAGGTAAGAAAAGAAACGCTTCATCTTGAAAGAGGTGCATCTCATGCGCATAAGACAAGGAGGCAGAAGCACGATGCTGAGGACCCAAGCGAGTGTGAGCCAGACGCATCATGTGAAACTCCCATGGTGTGGGTGGATTCTCCATCTTTAAAGCCTCGATTTCACTGCGATGACTAACTGCGAAAACACCCTTGCCCATGGTAGGTATTGCATTCTCGTCGTTCTCATCAGCTTCTGGAGCCGAGTTCTCAACAAGATAAACAGGTGCGAATGCCCCAGCACCAAGTTCTTTCTTGATTGTGTAGGTTGAAGGAGTGCCAGGGAGCTCAATTACTACAGGAGCAGTGACAGGTCCCGTTTTGTTATCACCTGACTTGTTTGCCTTTGCCAGGGCCTTGGCAAACTTGCGGATCTCAGCCCCTCGTTCGTATTTCTCATGTCGATGGTCGTAGAATCCAGAATAGGAGCCTAATGGGGGCAGCATCCTAGAGATGATCTCAGAGCGAACTGACTCATCCACAGGGTTACACTGAGCATCCTTGATAATGGGGCCTTTCGGAACAAGAGCCTTAGGAGGGATTGCTTTGCCCAAAGGCCCAATGAATTTGGGAGCAAGGGGGGCGGACATCATGGGGGGTGGAATAGGATCGTTGGCCATCTCTCGAAGAGGGCTGCTTAGAGGTTCTGAATCTGAACTCTCCTCGTCCTCTTCATCAATCGTTGGAGAATTGTCCTTCTTAGAAGGTGTCTTGTATCCACGGCGCTCCATAGTTACGTCCAGAGACACTTCAGTCCTCTCGGTGATGGGAGTCATGAAGGGCAGTCGGTTGTTGGCCACCTCGGCCGGATCCCTAAATGGCCGAGTTGGGGGCTCGTAGTCTTCAGGTGGGATAGGAACGAATGTTGTACGAGATGTAGGAGGGAAATCTTCAGACACAGGAGTTTCGAGCTCCTCGGCATCGTCGTTTTGGTCTTCTCCAATTCCCGTGTGTTGATCAGTGCTGTCGAAAGCTTCTGTTAATTCCTGATCAGGTCCTGGCGCGCCTGCGTCGATCAAATCAGATACTTGTGTCTCATTTCGTTCGGTGCCTTCGTCACCATCATCCTCTCCATCAATATGAGGAATGTGTCTTCGAGTCGAAAAGTCGGACCATTCACTAACACTCTTAACATCAGATGTCTCATCGTTCTCGTCGTCACCGGCTTCACTGGGCTCTATATGCCTTGTGGTACCTGTGCTTTCTGCATCAGTAGTATAGTTATCATCGCTTTCATAATCGTCATCGCTTGCGCTCTCTTCATCCCCTTCCTCCTGTCCAGTAGGTTTCAGGGGTGCGTTGAAAATATCATAAATATCATCAGTGGCAGCCTTAGTATGAAGTGTCATGGTAGGCTCAGAGGTGTTTTTCTTCTTGAGCTTTGGTCTGGATGGCGAGTCAAGCTTTGCTTTGACTATTAAACGGTCAGATGATCGTATGATACTGGGAATATGGTGACTCACTGATCTGGGTCTCGTTGACCTCAATCGTTTTCTTCTTCTTACCACCTCGTGGCCCCCGATGTTGCTCGACAGCCTTCCCGTTCTCGTCATACTGCACAGTGTCCTTGTGAACTGCCAACTTGGTGGAAGAATCCTGATGAATAACTAACTTCTCAACTGTGTCTTTGTGAATGGCCAACTTGCCCACAGGGTCTTGATGGATAGGGAGTCTGTCGACTGGATCTTGTTGAATCATTAGCCTCTCTCGTGCTCCTTTGCTGATTTCCTCGATCTCGAGGGGCATGACAGGCTCAGGAACGAGGTTCTCGTCAAATGTTTCATCTTCCGAACGGTGGTCGAGCCAGCCTCGGTCAGCAGCCATAATCTCCTCGAAACTAAGCTCCGTGCCAATCTCTTCAGGAGTTGGGTAGATAGCAGCAAGGTCAACAAAAACACGCTCTTTCTTTCCAGTTTGCGGGTGAACGGAAATTTGATGCTTCGATGGAACAACCACGATATTCTGTATTTGCGAAAGAGACTATTGAATGCCAAAAAAAAATCACAACCATACATTAGTCCTATGATCATCAACATGTGGACAAGCCGGGAGGAAGAATATCAACTTACCGGATCCCTAAACACTGACATCTTAGGAGCCGTACTCTTCTTGCCACCAGCTCGCAGTGTCTCACCCGCCCAGGGTTTGGCTTCCACCGCATTCTCTTTCCTTCGGTCTGCCAATGAACCGATGCTATCCCACCCTTTTGAGCCCGCACTCATTGATGACATGGCAGAAGGTTGGGCGTCAACGTCAGAGAATATTGCCAGCTTGGACTTGGAGGGTTTGCCAGTTCCACCACTTGACGGTCTTGAGGCCTGAGGATCTGCTGCTCGCGCAGCAGCAAAAGGATCAACTTTAGCAGCAAGAGCCGGCCGCATGGTGGGTAATGCTGGGGATGAGGGTTCGTTCATGACATCTGGCTGCTGGGCGACACGCTGCTCAAACTCCTTGAACTTGCGAATAAGTCGCTGAACAGGTCGAGCCTCGCGGTCAATACCCAGCTTGTACACTTCTTCGGCTTGTGCCCATCTATTCGCTCCCTCAAGCCAAGCAGCGTACTCCTCATAAAATAATGCGAGCGACTCTCCTATTCCATGTCGTGACAAGAACATATATGTCTCGCGGGGGGTGTCGGAGAAGAAGTGGATGTAGTGAACCCAAAGTTTGAGATACCGGGGGTCGTTTTTGTATTGCGCTGAACCAATGAAGGCTTTGGTTGCACGCTCGAGAAGGGTATGCAGTTGTGATTGTGGTGTTGCTTGCGCCGAGGGATGGGCGTCTAGGGTCCATCGAACATAACGTTCAAAAACGTCAAGAGGATCGTCTGACTCAGCGATGTTTTCAACCTCTTGTTCGAATTCGGCGCGAATGCAGTCGTTAACATTGCGCGTGTCCGAAGGGGTCGGGGTAGACAGTTTATGAAGTGGTGATGGGGAGTAAAGCTCAGCTAGCTTCTTAGCTGAACGACCACCAGGTAAAGACTGGATATTTTCTTTTTGTCCTTCGATCAAGTCGAAATCAATAAGATCTCCTGAAGCTGACATGGTGAGTTAGTATCTCCTCTAGAGAGGTGTTTGCTTCGTGTAAAACACTCTCAGGGGCCGTAGGGGTGTGGTTGTTGTTCAAAAGGCTAAACATTTAAGTGGGATGGTCGCATATTATTATTGTTGATGATACACCAATAGGATTGTTGCTGTAGAAACAGCCACCTCACAAGCCACATCGAAAAAGGATGTCCCTCGTATCAGTTAGTTAAACAGTGTCCGTAGAACTTGATGAAACGGTGAACCGTTAAGAGGCGATTTTCCAAATTTATTGGCTAATCCCTAAACTTTGCTCATAGATTACGCCAGATATACAGGCCTAATTTGTCATCGAAACATTCTCTATTATAGGACATGCACAAAGGTTTTTGCACGAGAGGAAATGAATTTTTTGAACTTCCGTCAAAGTTTCATTAATTGAACAGTTTGCTTTTACTATTTTTGCCTCTATTACTTTCAATTTGCCGTTCTGGTATATGGTCTCACGCGCTCCCGGCCGAAGACCCAAAGGCATCATTATCATCGCAAGGCTTTTGTTCCACGTATCAGTCTATTCCCATTTACAGGTTAACAGACTTGCGGAAGTTAGCACCAGGGTAAATAGCCTGGTCACCAAGCTCCTCCTCAATTCGGAGAATCTGGTTGAGCTTGGCGAGACGCTCAGATCGGGCAGGGGCACCGGTCTTGATCTCGCCGGCACGGAGACCAACAGCAATGTCAGCAATGGTGACATCCTCAGTCTCGCCGGATCGGTGAGAGACCATGACACCCCAGCCATCAGCGTAAGAGTCCTTGGCAGCCTGGATGGACTCGGTTAGAGTACCAATCTGGTTGACCTTGAGAAGAAGGGCGTTGCAAGACTTGAGCTCGATGGCCTTCTTGATTCGCAGGGGGTTGGTGACAGTCAGGTCATCGCCAACAATCTGGATGTCCTGGGTCTTGGAGAAGTAGCTCCAGGCCTCCCAGTCGTCCTCAGCAAAGGGGTCCTCAATGGAGACGATAGGATACTTCTTGCAGAGCTCGGAGTACAGGTTGGCGAGCTCCTCGTATGTAATCCACTTGGTGGGGTCGGACTCGGGGTTCTTGAAGTCAAGATCGTACTTCTTCTCCTCGACCTTGTAGAACTCGCTAGAGGCAACATCCATGGCGATCTTGATCTTGCCGGTGTAGCCAACCTGCTCAATGGCATCGGTAATGAGCTCAAGGGCCTCCTCGGCAGTCTGGATATCGGGAGCAACACCACCCTCATCACCAACGTTGCCGGCGGACTGGCCATATCGCTTCTTGGCCAAGCCCTTAAGTGCCTGGTAGACTTCAGCACCCTGGCGCATGGCCTCGGTGAAAGTGGGCGCCTCACTATAACCGCGTTAGAAATTAAGAAGCTTGAGACGAGCGTATCGAGATACGTACGTAGGAACGATCATGAACTCTTGGAAGGCGAGACGGCCACCAGCGTGAGAGCCACCGTTGAGGACGTTCATGAAGGGAACGGGGAGGACATAAGGCTTCTTGGTTCCGGCGAGGTCGGAGACGTGAGCGTACAGAGGAACGCCCTGCAGTGAGTGGTTAGCTGAGACATTCATAGCATGAAATTCACATGGTTGAAGCTCACCTTCTCAGCAGCACCAGCCTTGGCGACAGCCAGAGATACACCGAGAATAGCGTTGGCACCAAGCTTGGTCTTGTTGGGAGTACCATCGAGCTCGTTAAGGAAAGCATCGACAGCGGACTGATCCTTGACATCGAGATTCTTCTCGATAAGAGCGGGAGCAATGACGGTGTTCACGTTCTCGACGGCCTTGGTAACACCCTTGCCACCCCACTTGGACTTGTCGCCATCTCGGAGCTCGCAAGCCTCGTGCTGACCTGGATTATCATGAACTTAGCGAGTGCATACGGACAATAGCCGAAGGGGGTCGGGACGAACCGGTAGAGGCACCGGAGGGAACGATGGCACGGTGGAGGCCAGTCTCGGTGACGACGTCAACCTCGACGGTGGGGTTTCCACGGGAGTCGTAGACGGAGCGGGCGAAGACCTTCTTGACAGCCATGTTGACGGGTAATATGTTTTCTAAGGGTCGTTGGGTTAATTGATTTGCCTTTAGGGTAAAAAGGTGTGAAAGATGAAGAGGAAGAGGAAGAGG
>JABSSZ010001374.1:0-13905 GCA_013755755.1 Fusarium sp. NRRL 25184
CCTACGTAGCCGCGCTGCACTAGACTAAGGTAACGTTTGGAGCTGGAGCCTTCTGTAATTGCTTAGCCACAGTTTCACCGCCACAATTCGACATGACGATTAGAGGGCTACTGCTACAGTAGCTATGATCTATATCTTAGCAGATCTGTATCTGTTAGACTGCTATTAGGATTACTTGATAAAAAAAAGTATACACTAAATATTATACATAGTTCCATAGCATAGTAGCCTGCTTATACATATGCTCTATTGTTTAGGTCGCTGAATGTACCCCACGTCGCGTCGGAACTCGTCGCGCAATTCGATTGGGCACAAACACTTACAGCTCCCCCAAATCAACAACCTCTAGCTACTAGACCTGAGCTGACTGCAACTACAACTACAACCATACTCTCTACCACAACGTCCACAAGAGAAACTCTCCTTAAAGCGTCTCCTTTCAGATGTAGCCCGGCCATACAATGGCTTCTGGCGCACCACGAGCATCGGGCAGAACCAGCGCCAACGATTATCGCGACGAAAGGCCCCGCGTATCGACCAACCTCAAGGGCGAGCGCTCCGATTCTCGCAAGGGTCCTCCTTCGACAACCCAGTCCACTTTCTCAAATGTTCATAAACGATCTGCTTCAGGGAACCCGAGGACATCGAGTCGCAATGAGGAGGAGCGGCGCTTTGAGACGAGGAGGGTTACGGAGCGTACTTTTGAAGCTCACCTCGAGCGTGCAGTCCCAAGAAATACGAGTCCAGAACGTTCACATCGACGAAATGCCCCCTCAGAGAGTAGGGCTACGTCGAAAGCACCTAGACATGACACTCCTGAAGCTCGGCAGTCGAGAGCTGAGACTCCACTGGGTCTGTCTTTACTCTCCAAATCAGCCTCAAGGCCCTGAAACTGACAATCTGAAGCACCATGGAACCCCGAAGTAACCCTCCTACCACACACAACAGCTCCTCTAGCCTCACGAATATCAATACCTCCTCTAGCGTCGACCGTACCTCAAGCTCCTCAACCGAAACCTCTAGGCGAACTAAGCTTGGAGCTCCAAGAAGCTGCTATAGTGGAGGATCTACTCTTTGTATTCATGGGATATGAAGGACAGTACATCAGATTCGCCAAAGGATACAACCCGAACGAGGAGAGAGATAGATTATCTGGACCAAGCTTCAGAACGTTACCTGGCCTTGACCCGAGTCTGCAGGACCTGACACAGTCAATGCTCAAGATGGCAACATATTATTCTGCCCTAGAAGCTTTTGTCGATGTCCAGAGTCGGGAAGAGTTTGGTGCAGTGAACCATGCTCTTTGCGCATCGATACGCAAGTTTCTACACGACTATCTAGTCATGATTGCACAGCTCGAAACGCAGTTCCTCACTAGCGACACTTTCACTGTTCATGTGCTCAACATTCATACCATGTCCACGAGCCAGATGATGCTCCAGCTGTACTCACTTGCTCATGAGCTACTCAAAAAGAACGCTCTTCTAGATGACGAAACCGATGAATCTGAAGATAGTGCTGACGATTTCGAGAACATCCTCGAGACACTTCGAGACGGAGGCGAATTGGTACCAGGCAACATGACAGGCAAGAAGATTTGCAAAGGTGGCGTGGTTCTCGGTCTAATCACAAAACGTCTCGAATCTTTATCAGGCGACCCTTCAGCTCGAGCGTTGTTAACGACATTATTGCGGGACGCCAGCAGACCTTACATGGTTATGCTCAACGAATGGCTTCATCATGGTGGAATCCATGACCCTCATGCCGAGTTCCTCATCAAGGAACAAAAGAGCATTAAACGTGAGAGATTGGAACAAGATTACACTGATGAGTATTGGGAGAGGAGATACACAATACGGGATCATGATGTTCCTCCACAACTCGAGGGTGTCAAGGACAAAGTTCTATTAGCGGGCAAGTATCTCAACGTTGTCCGCGAATGTGGTGGCGTCGATGTGAGCAAAGTCTCCAAAGACGCCCCGGCCTCTTTCGACGACAACCGCTTCCTCGAAAACGTCAACAACGCTTACGCTCACGCCAACGAATCTCTCATGCAACTCCTCCTCACAGCTCACTCTCTACCTGCTCGTCTACGATCCCTTAAGCACTACTTCTTCCTCGATCCCTCAGACTACTTCTCCTATTTCCTCGAGCTGGGCGCCTCAGAGTTGCGCAAACCCGTCAAGTCTGTTAATACCGGCAAGCTGCAATCTTTACTGGATCTTGTCCTGCGTCAGCCCGGAAGTCTTGTCTCTCTTGACCCGTTCAAGGAGGATGTCAAGGTTGAAATGAATGAGATTGTTCTCACAAAGGCCCTGCAGCGTGTTGTTAACATCACCGGTATTGAGCAGGGAGAGGCGCTTCAGCCTGTTGCTAATCAGCCTATTGAGAATGATAAGAACGCTGTTGGCTTCACATCCCTGCAACTCGACTACTCCGTTCCTTTTCCTGTCTCACTCGTTATTAGTCGAAAGACAGTATGGCGATACCAGGCCCTCTTCCGTTATCTCCTTTCACTCCGCTATCTTGAATCGCAACTCTCAACTACGTGGCAAACACAAACTCGGGGTATCAGCTGGGCACACAAGGGGGCTTTGCGAAAACTCGAGATCTGGAAGCGACGTGTTTGGACTCTTCGTGCCCGTATGTTGGTATTTGTACAACAGCTCCTCTATTTTTGTACGGCTGAAGTCATCGAACCAAACTGGAACAAGTTCATGTCACGTCTAAAGACAAAGGATGAACCTGTGGACTCAAGTTTGGGAGTACCAACAAGGACTGTCGATGAGTTGATGCAGGATCATGTCGACTTTTTGGATACGTGCCTCAAGGAGTGCATGCTCACCAACAGCAAGCTTTTGAGGGTAAGACTTGCTCTTTTGCCAATTAATTCTTGTTCGATGACCTAACTCCTCTTCCAGATCCATTCCAAACTCATGCAGACATGTACCATCTTCGCTGCCTACACAAACTGGCTCACACGTGAGCTCGAAAAGTCAGACCCCGACCTATCAGGCAACAACAAGCCCCCTACCATGACAGCAGATCAATGGAAGCGATTCCAGATGACAAAGACGGTGCAACGCGGCTCAACATCAGCTCATCATGACACCTCTACTGCCTCGGCTGGTAACGCTGAGGTAGATGCCCGCATTGACAATCTCTTTGAGATCATCCGTAAATGGGAGGGCAATTTCAGTCGACATCTGCAGATCTTGCTTGATGCACTGAACCATTATGCTGCTACTGAGACAGTAGTCTTGTTGAGTCTGTGTGCGCGCTTGAGCACGGCGAATCAGGGTACAGAGTATGCTGGACTACGGCAGGAGGATGAGTCAACTTAAAACTATAAGACTTATTAGACAAAAGATGACGGCAAACGGGCGTTATAGGGATTAGTAGATTACGATCATTGTCAAAAGGAGATACCACCAAACAACGTTTCAACTCTGACATGCCATGCACCTGATTATCCTCAAAGTCAAAGATCTACTGAAAAGCTTCATTTGATTGTCTATATCGTAAGGCCCCATCCTCCCATTGATCTCCCACTGAAAAGCCTATTCCCCCAGGTACGCCATGCAGCAAATCCCAGGGTTGTATTTTGTAGTACCGCATGCCACTCAACGCTTGCCACCCCATCCCATTCCCAGCCCAGGATCCCATAATGCAAAACAAGAAGAACAAACCATCTCGTGAGAGCCAGGTGTATAGCCTTGCCCGAGAACGAAGAACTGAAAAAGGTAACCCATTCCATAATGCCTGAGCGCTCACACAGGATGATGCTACTCGAGCCCGAAACGACTCACTTTCAGTGAGTTGAGAAAAGGCCTTGAGAGAAAATAACTAAGTAAACACCGAAAACTCCTGTCTCATGCGCTCATTAATGCTCCAGTACCCAGGGGGACTGGGGCTTGTTCGTCACTCATTTGAAAAGACTACGCAGATCCATCAACTTTTGACGAGCTGCCTCCGCCTTGTCTAAGCTCCTGTTTTGGCCATCCATGCTCAAGCTGGCAAGCTTCATCTTCTTCTCCTGAAGCTGCAGCATCTTCTCTTCGAAACTGTCCCGCATGATGTATCGAACGGTGCGGACAGGCCGCTTCTGCCCCAGTCGGTGGACACGGTCGATAGCCTGAGCCTCGGCGGCTGGGTTGTATTGCGGTTCCATCACGTATACGCTGTTTCCAGCAGTCAAGTTCAGACCCAGACCACCGGCCATGATTGATACCAAGATCACATGGACAGTGTTGTCCTCGCGGAATCTGTCCATGGCGGTGGTTCGTTGTGTGCGGCTCATACTGCCGTCGAGCCTGGTGAACACGATGTCGTTGGCGTTGAGTGCAAGCTCAATGAGGTCCAGATGAGAAGTCCAGCCAGAGAAAACTACCGATTTGTACGGAGGTTCAGACGGGTTTGCCTCGCTTGCCGCCTTGGACTTCAGAAGATCCTCAATCAGAGCGCGAGTCTTTGTATGTGGGCCGTCATACTTGTCGAAATTCTTGACAGCATTTCGTGATTTGGGCTTGGCTGGACCATCATGCTCCGCGTCCACCTCCCTTCGGTGAAGCTGTACGAAAGCATGTCTCACGTAGGCATTGCAGACTGGACAATATCCACTGTTCTCGCCCTCTGGCATCAGAGCTTTCGCCCGTTCCTTAAACGTTTTGATGCAGTTTCGGCAAATGACATGGAAACAAGGCGTCATGAAACCCAGAATATCATCCTGCCCTTCCGTTTCAATATTGGAGCTCTCGTTGGAGCTGATCCTCTTGAAGCATAGAATGCATGTGTCATTGTTGGTCTCTTGCATCAATGTAAACATCTCGTGTGCTTTCTGATCGGAAAGTGCTGGTTTGTCGTCATCGTCGTCATCATCAATGTCGATTGCCATCTCTGCCGACATTCCCTGCAATGTATCCAAGTCGGCGTCATTGAGTAAATCCTTTCCATGCGCGCAGAGTAGTCGAAGTCGTAAAATTGCTTTGAGAATGTGGATATAGGTATTACCGCCTAGTGCCTGGCCATTATTAGTTCCAGCGAGCACCTTGACTCGATCCTGCGCATTCTTTGCGAACAAATCGTAGATACTGCGTTCCTCGGGACTGAAATCAAGTCTCACCACAAGGTCCTCTCGCGGGGGCAGATCAATCTTGTCTTTCAGTCGACGTAACGTGATTGTATCTACGAGGATTCGGAGTTTGGGCACAATCTCAGGATCGCATGCCTTGAATGGCTCCACGATATATCGAAGGAACTTGGATCGATCGTGGAATGGGTGAAGTCGAAGGAAGGCCAATAAGGCAGCAAGGTCGTCCAACCGGTTCTGCACAGGCGTTCCGGTTACGGCCCAGCGTCTGTCTGCCTGCAGTCGACAGATGGCCTTGAACTGGAGAGTGCTGTGTTCACGAATCATGTGAGCTTCATCCAGCACAATCCTGAACCAGCCAATCTGTTCCAAAGGATATTGGCCATCCTTCCTCTTCCGACGAGAGCTGAGTTCATTCGATACAGAGCCATAGGTGGTGATCACGAGATCGAAGTTTGCGAGTCTTGCAGGGTCCTTGATCCTGTTTGGGCCGTGATAAATGTGGTAGTCGAGAGCACCAGGTCGAATGTGTTGCTTGATCTGTTCCTCCCAGTTTGTTACCGTACTGAGAGGGCAGACAAGCAAGGTGGTCTTTGCGTTCCTCATCAACGGAGTCAAGGCAAGAGTCGGCTGCTGGGAGAGAACCTCGTGTTTCGTCGGTTTCTGCTCGGGCGCTTCTGGCTGGACAGGTGCTTGTCGTTCCCACTCATACGCAGCATCGGTAGATGACGTGATCAAGGACAAAATGCTGAGCGTTTTACCAAGGCCCATCATGTCAGCCAGAATTCCTCCCCGAGTTTCCGCTGGTGGCCTGGCCTGGTTTTGACCAGTGATAACGTTGAAGTATATCCGCTGGCCAGCGGGGCCAAATTTGTCTTGCCAGAAGGAGACCATGGTCTTTTCATATGCCTGCGCCTCCCGGGGCTTTTCTCTGGTCATCATGAAGAACAATCCTTGCTTCTGATGCTTAAGCAGAGGAGTCAGAATATCCTGGCTAGGTTCCATCTCGGGCAGATCATCGTTTCGCGTGAGAGAATCGAAGACGCCCATAACTTCTGAACGAATCTCCTCCACGGTTCGGTTGTTGAAGGTGCTGGTGTAAGAGGGATTTTGCCCATCGTTAGTAGGCACAGTAGAATATACTTTTGGAGGTGGGGGACGATATTCGAGAACATGAGGGTTCTGAACACGAATTCCCTTCTGAACGAGATAAGGGGCCAGCAACTTCAGGCCAAACTTGCTCAGATGAGCTCCTACGTTCCTAGCGTACTTGATGGGTCCATACATGACGATGTCGAGGGTATAGGATCGTGAGGTGGGCTGGCCAGGCTCCTCGCCGGGCTTCTTTGGCTGCGGTGGGATTCGGCTGTCCGTTCTCAGGTGAATGTTTGAGTCGAGAAGAGGCGCAACGGCACGAGCACCTTGGTTTTCTACAAGACCAATGATCTGTCGTGTGTGGTCGTAGGCTTGTATCTTGAGCGATGTATCACCTACCTGTCGCTTGAGCACAACTTTGATTGCAGGTTGGTAGTTTGGACCCCAGACACTCTGTTGGGTGCCTGGCTTTGGCGAAGGGACTCGAGTGCAGCCCAACGAAGCCTTGATCATTCCGTAGCAAACCTCTTCCTCGCGGGGATCTTGAACGACTACTTCCTCGTCGTCATTTCCTGGCCGTGTTAGCAACATTGCATAACGTGACTCTCGACGGGACTTACCACTAGTGAGATCAACAGTCATGGCTGGTGACGCAGTTGCACTGTTGGCTTCTTTGCGTTTGTCTGTAACATATTGACCCAGAATCCCACTTCCGCCCTGTGATGGAGGAGTCATGAAATTGTGAACTCCCTCGCTGTCTTCGGTTCTCCTTCGCTTTGGTTGAGGAACGACAGAGCGATGCTGAACATTATTCGCACGCTCGATGAAGTGGCCAGCACCGTTGAAACCATTGGCATAACTACTGCCTGGAGTGGATGAACGGCTGGAGGGACCAGCAGATGGAGTGTCATTAGGACTGGAGAACTGAAAGACCATGGAGTTGTTGTGCATGTTCATGTTCATATTCATTTGAGGTCTGGGCTGCATTCTCTGAGCCGGGTGAGCATGATGGAGAGATGGCGAGAACTGGCCCTGCCCGGAGTTTACGAGGTTCGGAGTTGAAACAGCTCTCTGGTTCGGCTGCAGTAAAGCCACTGGATTCCATGGTGGAACACCGTTTGCAGAGTGAGATGGTTGGCCTGGATGAAGTTAGTTCTGATTCTGATTCATGAGATGGAACAGGATGAAATGGGAATTTAATTTGTTGGTTGGGGAACTAGGAAGATACTGATTGGAGGAGAGGAATATACATACCATTTGTAGCCATCCTTTATGAAGGCCGCAGGTGGCAGGCGGCTACTTGCAGGATGCAGTTCAAGAAGGGTGTTGTACGGGTTAGTTTCATGAGAAGAGGTACCGTTCTCATGAGAAGTACCTTGAACAGATAGCACTTGGATGAAAGATAAAAGAGATGGAATGGATAGATAGATAAAAGAAAGTGCAGAGTGCAGTGAAGAGATATTTTAAACGATCACGTGCATGCACTCTCAGTTGAACGTGATTGATGTTGAGTTGAGCTGAGTTGAATGTGAAGAGGCGAGACGATGCAAGGCGATGTGATGCGATGATAAGCCGCTGGCCTCGTTATCAAAGACGAGGGGCGAAGAAGTGAAAGAAGAGCTCCAGTTTGTAGAGATGATAGAAGCTGGAGATGAATAGTTTTAAAGAGTCAAAAAATGGCCCTTTTCAGCGACCAGGCTCTAGAAAAAGAGTCGAGGTTAAAAAGTTGAAGCTCCAAAAGATTGGATATTTGCTTGATCTTTTAGAGCGCTGAACTTTGGCTGTAGATTTGGAAGCACGTCCCCTGGATGGCGCGTGACAAAGCGTGACTTTCACCTTGGAGCTCTCCTCTCCAGTGGAGGAGATGCAGTGGTCACGCAGCCAAAAGAGCCCACGCTGGGCGCCTAAAACTAAACCAAGACGGGTGAAAGGTGCCCACCTTTTTTTCCCTCAACTGCGAGCACATGATCAAAAGACGGGAGGCAATCGAGGCTTTTTCCCTCTCAATTCTGACTACATCTACATCTACGGGCTGTTTATCAGATCTATCTCCTTATGGGCCAATAGCAGGTTCAACAGTCAGGAATTAGCCCAACAAGCTAGTCAAAAAGATGGTCTCATAACACAAGAAATAACACGTAATTCCTGATATACGATTGAAGCTATCCCATCCCACGACTAACACTCACTCACTCTACCAACATTTTGGGTTTCAAAGCTCGATACTAATTCTGCATGTGGCTGTTTTGATCCCCGATAACCTTTAAATAAATACGTTTAATCATGTGAAAGAGGCCCAAACACAAGCCATTGCTTACACTCCATACCAACTTACTAACTTGTCTAACAACCTATATCCGTGTTCCCCGCCATCATCAGTCCATGATGGAGCGACATTTCATGATACCGACCGAATAAATATTTTCATGACTGTCTACCGGAAATTTCTTGGACTTAAAATGGTCTATTTGCACTACAACTAGGCACAGATAGTATGCCGAATTATGATGGGATTATCAAGATTCTCCCTCTATTGAAGTACGCACCAAGCTAATCCGCTGTTTTAACAAATAACTAACCTCGCCTGTATTGGATTATTATTTCTACGTTTTCATAGAGAATTGAGGTTGAAATAGCACTTATAACAGACTCAGTGAATAAAATCTAGAAATGCTCCCCCAAATGATGTATATCGGCTGCGTTGCCACTAACAATTTACTGCACCTCAATTAACTAGCTCGACCATGAAATTTTTGTGGATGAGCAAAGTGCAAGTGCCCCGCCATTTCGCCCACCTTCCTCTGTTGAATCCCCCGCTGAACCTCCACGTCGGGCAAAGCCTCATCAACCCTTAATCAACCTCACCCCAAAGGCCATCGCAACGAATCTACAGGGCCTCCCTCTTGTACCGTTAATTGCACTTATCGGTAACAAGTCGCACTCGCCCTCGTCATCAGCAGCCATGGATATTACCAAATTCGTCGTCCAAGGCCGCGACCAGGCTCTCCTCTACGGCGATTACTCGACTTATCACAAGAGCTTGTCCAAGAAGCTGCTAAGCTGCCGCAAGAAGCTCAACATTGCGACTAAGAACCGTGGAAAGTTTCGCGAGCATGACAAGGTCACCGCAGAAAAGATCGCAGAGAACCATGAGTAGGCACATTCCGAGAATAGAAATAAAAAAGAACTGGCCTGACATGGAACCAGATATGTCTATCTACTTCTTCTAACAAGCGAGCGAGCGTGGGCTCAGACCATGAGCATGAAGTCCGGTCATACGAGCGATACAAAGGGAATTACGGGCCGAACTCGATCGCATATTGCCTCTCGTCTCACCAAGGCCACACGTGCTGCCGACGAGCTTGTCGAAGCGCTCTCTCAAACCGACGTATCTGGCGCTTCCCCAACCGATCTCCTCGAAGCAACCGCATATGCTTCCCTCATCCGTGGTACCGCTGCATTCGAGAAACAGAGCTGGGAACCAAGTTTGCGCAACTATGCCACCGCACGTGTCATCTACAGTGCGCTTGCAACTGCAACCAATGGCGACTTATACAAGGACTTGCTCACCGAAACCATCGATCCGTCTATTCGATACGCCGCCTACCAACTTCAGACACCTCGAACTGTCCCGATTCCCATCATTGCTCGAAAGGCGTTCCCCCAATCTGACTCAAACCTGGTCAAGCAGATCAACGATATCGACCCCACTATTCTCAAATCAGACGAAGCAAAGGCCAAGGATGGAATCGCCAGTGCTGAAGGCGCACCCAAGACTTTGACTTGGAGGTCTCGGGAGGTCAACATCGAAGATGCGCAAATTGCGATGGCGTGGGGTGCCGTACTCGCTGCCAAGGATCGATTGGCCAAGGATCTTGCTGAACCCAAGGGACGAGGACCCTACGAATTGGCGGGTGTTTATGACGAAATTCTCATGCTGAGCCAGGATGCTGTTGATGCTACCAAGCAGGCAATCGACGAGATGAGGGCTGAGGGTGTGGAACAGGGTGATGCCAGGATGCAGAGTCTGCAAATCACACGTACCGCTGTCAACTTCGAGACGATCAGCTGGAGAATTGGTCGTAGCAGAGTTTTGACCGGAGAACATGATGGCGCCCCTGAGGAATACAACGTGTTGAGGAAGCGAAAGGGCAAGCCAGCTCCAGAAGCAGTCAAGCCTGTAAAGGAGATTCCTACAGGCAAGAAGCTGGCTAAGCTGAAGGAGAAGGTTGCTCTGTATGACGGTATTCTGCAGAACATTGAGTCTATCACAGAACTTCCTGGTGTGGCCAACGATCAGGGGTTGGCTGAACAAATTGCCGCCTACGTGAAGTACTTCGAAGCTCTCAAGTAAGTTACAACCCTCAACCTATCATTTGTTTGTTTTTTAACAAAACTTTAGGGCTCTAGCAATCGCTCGTTCACATGCCATTTCCGGCAACCTGGCTGCTGCTCTAGCTCTCATCAACCACGCAGACGGTCTCGTCGAGGAGTCTCAGTCAAGCATCTCATCTTCTGATGGATCGTCAAACCGCACTCCTCTCAACCTGACCGTGTCCGTAGATGATGTCGAGTATCTCCAAACTCTTCTCAACGGCGAGCTTCAACGTCACCGGGCTATGGTTCACGCCGACACCCTCCGTAAGAACCACGAGCTGAGCGCCTCGGATGCCGTGAAGCAGCCTCTTATCGGAAGTCTGCATCAGTACCCCGTTGGTGGCGTTAATCTGTCGCACATCGTCGAATTCCCCCCTAAGCTTGCCATCATCCCTGTGAAGCCTATCTTCCTCGACGTGGCATGGAACTACATCGATTATCCCAACAAGGCGCCTAAGCAGCAGCAGCAGCAACAACAAGCAGCAGCAGCGGCGCCTGCTCAGGTGGATACACCTGAGAGGACAGAATCACCAGCTCCAGCGAAGAGAGGATGGTTCGGTTTCGGAAGATCATAGTCGAATATATTCTACAAAGCGATTTATTGATGTCGCGGATTTCTTAGCACGTTTTCCAGATGTCTTATCCACTTTTGCTAATGGCCGACTTCGCTGTGAAATGTCTTATATATCCATCCCTGTTCCTTGTTGTCCTAGTTGCTTGGTCTCATTCTACTCCATTCCTGTACAACACAGGACCTTGGTTTTCGCCGTAGCTTGCTTCATGACTGATGTGACCTTGTTTGTTTACTGTTGATAATCTCGTGATACTCGTAGTGATACTTTAATCTTCCCAGCTCAACTTCACCTTCGCTTCACCCTCCAATCGTGATCGCAAGATGCTTGTTGGGCCTCTACACCAAGCGGTCCAAGCTCTCTGACTTTCCTTAGCCTCACGTTCATTTTTCAATCAGGCTCACATTCTCTTGTCTTTGTTTATTCTTTCTTTAATTACTCTCGTTAACTATTAAACTGCGCATGATGGACCAAGACCCAGCGTTGGAGACACCATCGCCAGGCTGGCATCCCAAGCACACCTCGATACATCCTTATCCAGCGACAATCATCGCCATAATAATTGTTCTCGCCGTCGTATCTCTCTTCGTGTCAATCCTTCGTCAACTCCTCGAACGTCGTCTTTCCGAACGTCGCGGCTGGTTTCTCAACACCACATATCCCCCGCCCTCACCAACGCCATCGTCATCAGGCGGAAGCAGCAGAAGAAGCAAAAAGAAAAGAAACGAACAAAAATTGAGACCAGTTTCTGAGGTCGAGATTGAATCTCGACAACTTCTATTTACAGATGCTGCATTCCGTGGCGAACGTGTGCCGCTTCAGAATCCTCATGAGCGTGGGTCTTTATACGATACTTTCCAGTTACCAGCACCACAGACATCAAGGTTAAAGCCTGCGCGTTCGATGATGGAGCTAAACGGAGGGAGTCCCCGGGAAAGTGTGGGGGATAAAGAGGGACAGAAGAAGGCCAAGACGATTCACTGGCATGGTGTGAACAGACTCAATACTGCTTGGGGATGGATGTCATGATTACTACGATCTTTATTATTTCTTTGAATATCAACATATTTAACACAATCATAAGCATAAGCAAAGGGACATGCGTGCATAAAGCATCAGGTCATATTAAATACCATCAAGGTAAACATGTTTTGAGGGGGGATGTGCGATTAGTCTACCTATAGGCAAGTCATGATACAGATATACAACATGATCCCCCATTCCGTGACATCATCTCAAAAAGACAACCAAAGATCTCTCTCAATAGAGGTTTTAAAGCTCCAACGCCAGATCCGCCAACCCTGAAACATGATATGGGTAAAAAGTGTAAAAGCGGCTAGGCGGTATATGAATACAGTGAAATACAGGACAGGTGAAGAGATCTGAGCCGCACAGATCCCTCATCCTCAGATATTGTAACAAGTTTTTATAACACAGAATCAAGATTCTTAAGGCTTGTTCTCATCCTTCTTCTCACCCTCCTGAGACTGCTCAGAAGAGGAAGACTGCTCGCCGCTGCTCTCGTTGCGGGCCTTGTGCATCTTGTCGAAGAGGTTCAAGCTGGCAACCTGGAGCTCATCGGTCTTCTCCTTGATCTCAGCGGCGGTGGCGGTGCCCTCACCGGAGAGGTTCTTGGCGACGAACTCGCGGAGAGTGGTGATCTTCTCCTTGATGGAGTCGGCCTCAGTCTTGTCGAGCTTGTCGGCATACTCATTGAGAGCACGCTCGGTATCGTTCAGGACGCTGTCAGCACGGTTGGCAGCCTCAATAGCACCCTTGCGCTCCTTGTCGGCCTCAGCGTACTTCTCGGAGTCCTCAACCATCTGCTCAATCTCGCTCTCAGAGAGACCGGAACCGGAAGCAATGGTGATGGACTGGTCCTTGTTGGTGGACTTGTCCTTGGCGTGAACGTGGACGATGGAGTCGGCATCAATGTCGAAGGTAACCTCGACCTGAGGGACACCACGGTGGGCAGGGGGGATACCAACAAGCTGGAAGTTTCCGAGAAGCTTGTTATCCTTGACGAGCTCACGCTCACCCTGGTAGACCTTGATCTCGACGGCAGTCTGGAAGTCGGCAGCAGTGGAGAAGACCTGGGATTTCTTGGTGGGGATAGTGGTGTTTCGGTTGATCAGACGGGTGAAGACACCACCGAGGGTCTCAATACCGAGGGACAGAGGGGTAACATCGAGGAGGAGGAGATCCTTGACCTCACCAGAGAGGACAGCACCCTGAATAGCAGCACCAATGGCGACAGCCTCATCGGGATTGACGGACTTGGCGGGGTCGCGGCCGAAAATGCTCTTGACGGACTCAGCAACCTTGGGCATACGGGTCATACCACCAACGAGGATGACCTCCTGGATCTCCTTAGCGGAGAGGCCAGCATCCTTGAGGGCCTTGCGGACGGGGTCGATGGTGCGGGTGATGAGAGGGTCAACCATCTTCTCAAGCTGAGCTCGGCTGAGCTTCATGTTGATGTGCTTGGGGCCAGAGGAGTCGGCAGTGATGAAAGGAAGGTTGATATCGGTAGAGAGGGAAGAAGAAAGCTCGATCTTGGCCTTCTCAGCGGCCTCACGGATACGCTGGATAGCCATGCGGTCACCAGACAGGTCAATGCCAGAGGTCTTCTTGAAGTCCTGGACAAGGTGGCGGACAAGGTGGATATCGAAATCTTCACCACCAAGGTGAGTGTCACCGTTGGTGGACTTGACCTCGAAGACACCGTTCTGGATCTCGAGGATAGAGATATCGAAGGTACCACCACCAAGA
>JABSSZ010001377.1:0-34304 GCA_013755755.1 Fusarium sp. NRRL 25184
AAAGACTTAGGTAAATTTAGTACAGGCCTAGGTGACTTTGGACTAAATGTTTTTGGGACCTAGTAAGCTTACCTTAGGGCCAGAAGTTTGCTTAGGTACTCCTTGAGGCCTGTGTAGAAAGCGAAGTCCTTACTGCTAGGTACCTACCTATGGTGACGTTGATTGCTGACTTCAAGGTCCATCTTCAACATCGTTTCATTGCATTCAGACAAATCAATGAAATCTGCCAAATATGATATGTTTCAAGAGTCCAGTTGCTGCCTCTTATCCCACTTTCATTTTCAGCCTCACTTGTAAAAAATGGCCTAGTCTAGTCATTTACAAATAGAAGACGTGACTGGCATCGTGAGCTCTGTATTTGGGTAAATCGACTAAAGACATCATACGTCACGGACTTTTCGCAGATGCCACTTTTACTTTTCAAGTGCTGTGGCATGATCCTCTCCTATCCTGACAGGCCCGCTCATACCTCAAGGTCGCACGGTATGCTGTGGAAGAACCAGTAGTTAGATGAGCTTGAGGTTTTGTTTGGTGGAGCTCATCTTGTAAAGGAGAGCCGGCTTCTTCGGAAAATAATCCTTGGCAGCACAATGCTGTAATCGGAACATACGGATCACTCAGATTCCGATATTGTCTGGAAAACATCCGGGTTATTCATTGTCCCCGCTGAGGAGATGAGTACCTACTGTAGGAACCCATAAGCCCATTGATCGACTGATCGATAGACTTTTCGGTCCCGAATTGCCCAGATAGGAAAGATAACATAAGCGAAAAGTAAAGAATGTACATTATGTGAGTGCCTGAACGCTCACATTTAGATACCAATATTACGATTACGATGTATAGAGTGTATGAAGTGTATAAAAACCTACCTCACAGTGCACGATGATACCGAGTCTTGCATGTGATGTTGCAATGTCCAGTAAATCTCGATCTACTTTCAGCATTGACAGGCTCAGCTAGGCGTCAATTGTATGAAATTAGGGATCGTGTTACCATCACTAACACTTGATCAATTCCCTCAACCTCAATCATCCAAGGACCAATCGTCCACCGCTAATTTCAATACAAATACTGTCTTGTTTGTCGTTCCAGCAAATACTCTCATATCAGGTCTTGTATCCCGATGTTGTGGCATGTTTTTATCGGATGGGGATCCTCATTAAAAAAAAATATCCCCTGGATGGACCCCTGTGCGGCGACTTTCACTTGCCGCTCACGCCGCCCTTTCATTCATTCCCTTGACGGTTTGATATTAAGTCTTTTTTAAACTTCATCCTTAACCCTCCTCCCAAGGTTTCAGTCATTCTATCCTCTACTCTCCTTCAGTTTCTCTCCTTTTTCAATCCTCCTTGGTTGTCGACAAGGAGAAACTCTGCTTGGGCGCTGCTTCAATCGCCTTGCCTCCAAATCCTCATCTCGACCCGTACGTTCCGACCGCTGCCTCAACAAAATGCCTGGACGTACTCTACCAACTTTCACTCGCGCCGAGGTCGAAGCGCATAACTCTGGTGACTCCTGCTATGTCACCATCGGCAACAAGGTCTATGATATCACCGATTTTGTTGAGGATCATCCTGGCGGTCCCGAATATATTCTCGAATACGCCGGTCGCGATATCGAAGAGATCCTCAAAGATTCTGATTCTCATGCACACTCTGACTCTGCCTACGAGATTCTCGACGAGAACCTTGTCGGATTTCTCGTCTCGGAAAAGGCTGTGAATGGACACGCCAATGGAAAGGCCAGCGGCAATGGAAACGCAAAGCTACCCAATGGTGAAGTCAACGGAGACGCCAATGGCTCCGTCCACCCCCGAACCGGAATGTCTTGCGCGGAGGACTTGAGCAAGGATACAGACTATACCTTGGACTACAAGAAGAACAAGTTCCTCGACCTAAACCGACCCCTCTTCCCTCAGATCTGGTTCGGTGGTTTCTCCAAAGAATTCTATCTTGATCAGGTCCATCGCCCTCGCCACTACAAGGGAGGCCAGTCTGCGCCTCTATTTGGCAACTTCCTTGAGCCTCTCTCCAAGACCGCCTGGTGGGTTGTTCCTATGGTCTGGCTACCTTGCGTCGCGTACGGTACATGGGTTGCTTCTCAAGGCTTTGACAACCAGCTCTTCACCGTGGGCTACTGGCTATTTGGCGTGTTCTTCTGGACCATCATTGAATATGTCCTGCATCGCTTCCTGTTCCATCTTGACTAGTATGTTTCCCAATTATTTACTCCCGAGCTTACCCGCTAACTTTTAAAGCTACCTGCCCGACAACCGTGTTGGAATTACACTTCATTTTATTCTTCACGGTATCCATCACTATCTCCCTATGGACAAGTATCGTCTTGTTATGCCTCCTGCGCTCTTCGCTGCTTTGGCTGCCCCTTTTTGGAAGTTTGCACATGCTGTCCTCTTCCACAACTGGTATGCTGCTACTGCAGCCTACTGTGGCGGCATCTTCGGATACATCTGCTACGATCTCACACATTACTTCCTTCACCACCAAGACCTTCCTCTGTGGTATAAGGAACTCAAGAAGTACCATCTTGCTCACCACTTCCTTGACTATGAACTCGGTTTCGGTGTTACAAGCAAGTTCTGGGACAGTGTGTTTGGTACGGAGCTGGTCTACAACACCAAGAAGACGAAATAAAGTCTGTAATAATGCACGAAATCTGCCTGGCGCAAAGAGAACCAATTCAAGCCAGGACACAGTTTGTATCTGTCTTGCTTTCATAGTAGTTGGTGAACACTCGGTTGTACGGAGCAGTCATGATTTTATGGATGGTAACGAACATGGTGGTCACTGACATTAATGGCGATGAATCTTTCTCATAAATAATTTTAATGGTTAGGACTGGTTTGCCCAATGGGTCGGTCTATTCTTGGATAGAGTTAGGTACTTTAATAATAAACCCTTTAATGGATAGTTTCTGTTTCACTGTATCTTGCGGCATTGTCCGACGTGGTGGTTGCGATAATCGCCACGTGTCTCGTCACGTGCAAGACAGGCGCTTGGAACTTTCCGTCCAGCCAAAAGCTTGATCCATCAGGAGTTTAGTTTTCAAGGCAACCCTCCCCCAACAAATTTCCCACCCGACGACAGTAATTATCAAATCACCCGACGGAAGAAACTCACGAGCAAACATAAACCTGGTGCTAAATCACCAACGAGTCCCATATCGGAGTTTCACCAGACTTACACAGACACCATGGCTACCTTGGACGTGGAAGCACTCCTGGACGCCACCGCTAAGGATACCTCTGAACAGAAGACTAAGAGCCCTGTAGAGGATAGAACGCGAGACGAGCCCGAACGGAGGGATAGGGAACGTGATCGTGGCCGTGATAGAGACGGAAGTCGACATCGCGACCGCGATCATGGGCGACGCCGAGATCGCAGGGACAGCCCTAACCGAAGCCGTAGGGGTACACCCGATGTAGCAACGCCTCGAAGCGATGCTGGAAGTCATAAAAGTAGGAGGAGAAGCCGCAGCCGCGATAGCGACCGCCGTCACTCACGCCGAAACAGAGATGGTGATTACTACAGAGGTGGACGACGTTCACGTTCACGATCTCGCTCTCCTTACCGCCATTACCGCCCCCGTGACGACCGGGATCACCGTGACCGCAGAGACCGTGACCGAAGAAACCGCGATTATGGACGCGGTCGCGATGACGAACGTCGCGAAACCAAGCGTGAAGAAGGCAACCCCCAGCTTACCGAGGACGAAAGAGATCGTCGCACTGTTTTTGTGCAGCAACTTGCCGCTCGCCTGCGTACTCGCGAGCTGAAGGAATTCTTTGAGAAGGTTGGACCTGTTAATGAGGCTCAAATTGTCAAGGACCGTATTAGCCAAAGATCCAAGGGGTACGCCGAGCTAAACCTATTCTAGAGTCTAATTGCTAATAATATGCAGAGTTGGTTATGTCGAGTTCAAAAATGAGGAATCCGTTACGCAGGCTCTTCAACTTACTGGACAGAAGCTTTTAGGTATTCCTGTCATTGTACAAGTCACAGAAGCCGAGAAAAACCGACAAGCCCGAAACCCTGAGGCTTCGGGACCTCACCCCAATTCTATCCCTTTCCACCGCCTTTATGTCGGCAACATTCACTTCAACGTCACCGAGCAAGATTTGCAGGCTGTTTTTGAGCCATTCGGTGAGCTTGAATTCGTTCAACTCCAAAAAGATGAGAACGGTCGCAGCCGCGGCTATGGCTTTGTCCAGTAAGTTCCTTTATCCATTCACTGTACTATTCACTGATGTTCCCAGGTTCCGTGATGCTGGTCAGGCACGAGAGGCACTGGAGAAGATGAACGGCTTTGATCTAGCCGGACGTCCTATCCGTGTCGGACTCGGAAACGATAAGTTTACCCCTGAGAGTACTGCCAACATGTTGCAGAGATTTTCCGGACAGAATCAAAATCAGAACTTCCAAGGTTCAGCTTTCTCTGGTTCCGGCGGACGAGGCCCTCAGTCCTCAACCTTCGACCGAGCTGGCGGTCGAGACAATGAGAAGACTGGAGGTGCTAGTGCTCTTGATGACACCGATGTCGCTGGTGTGAACTTTAACAACTATAGTCGCGATGCATTGATGAGGAAACTCGCCCGAACCGATGATAGCGCCACCAACGGCCATGACGAGCGCCAGGTGCTTAAACCCAAGACGGAGACGAAGCCATTGCCTGTTAACGTCAACATGGCCAGTCGCTGTGTTGTGTTGCACAACATGTTTGATCCTGAAGAGTACGTATCTCCGCCATTTCACTTTGAACAAATGCTGACAATTCACAGAGAGGAGGGCACCGATTGGGTCAAGGAGCTCGAGGACGATGTTCGTCAAGAGGCCGAGAGCAAGTATGGACATGTGGTTCACATCTCGGCTGACCCCAACTCCAAGGGTGACATCTATCTCAAATTTGACAAAGTCCAGGGCGGCGAGAATGCCATCAAGGGCCTAAATGGCCGATACTTCGGCGGACGAATGATCGACGCGTCACCTGTTGTAGATGCCGTCTACAGCAGTTTGTTCTCACGTACCCGGGCAATCTAAGCTAATTCTTGGCTTGTCAACAACGCTCTCTAGGACTCTCGCAGGTTAGCAGAGTCCATATCAACTGGCTGAAGAGCACCACTAAGAATTCCTGGTGATCAACAGACTTGATGTCTCCGCTTTTTCCGGAATTCCTCCGTTGTCATCTATACACGATCCTCGGCGTGACTCCCATCAAAAATTACGACTCTCATCTCACACATCAAGGTTTTCAAGTTTCGGAACATCACATATCTTTTTAACCATGTCACGGTGTCGCAGGTTTCCGCCCCATATCCCGACCTACCATATCTGGACCCGATGCGCGCGCGCTCTCTCATCCGGATCAATGATCGAACTCCAGGTTCAGCACTCGTTTAGTCGCAAGGACCTTTGCTGATGTCTGTACCCTAGGAAGTTTCCCCTTTTAATCGAGAAGGGGTAGCAACCCAGTTTTGCACCTATATTATCTGAATAGTTTGTTACAAAATAGAATGTCTTGAGAGTGATGATGGCTTATCCTTATTGTGACCATGTACAGTGATATACAAAAGGTAAGGCAGATATGAAACCTGGTCATTGCTTTACTGATAATGCCCAGTGCCCCCCATCAATGGATCTCCTGCTTCATAACGGACGGGCGCTTGTGTGATATCCACAGAGGATGTCGATTCACCAAGAGGAGAGGAATGCTCTCAGGTCTAGTGTAAGTCTGACGGTGTTCTCAAGTATTGTGTAGTGTCGAAAACAGCGAATATGACTCTTTGCCCTGACTCCTGATCTACTTCAATCATAAACTCAATTTGAAGGGGACGCGCTCCGTGATGTTAGTTAAACCGCATTGCTTGAACATATCAGCCTGTTTCAATTTCACTCTGCCTCACTCCTTCACCTATTGTTACGTCGAGCGCTCGTCTCGATATTTGTTTCCGAGTTTCATCTGGCTGATTGTCTACTCTTTCTCTTGGCCCTCAAGTCAGGCACCATAAAAAGTGCTATTGTTTCCGGGGAACTCTCTTTAAGATGCCCTATTGACCACTCTTGGCAAAGGTTTAATCCCCAACCTTGTTGAATCAGGCCGGACCCGGGTTCCTGAGCTGCAGGAGTTGCTGGTCACTGGCAGTGGCAGTGGCAGTGCCAGGCAACCGAGTGGTCAGTCGCCTCGAAAGGGAACAGTTTAGGAGAATATGATTTAAGACCGCTATCTTTCTCTCTCTATCTATTTCTAATCCAGTAACTTCTGGATTCACCCATGATCGCAAAATATAAGATCTTTGGTGATATTTACGTGAGGGCAAGCTGACATCTTTCATCTATTACCCTCAAGTCCCCTTTCAGTCTTGTTTTCCGCTTGGCAATCGAAAAAGAATTCATCCCGGAGTGTGCCAAACACAGGACGAATATCAAGCAAAAAAGTTTTGGACTGGGGTTGTTTTTTTCAGCCTTTCTCCTACACTTTCAGCCTCCTCAGTAAAGTGCACTCATCATTCGGCCTCCACATATTCCTATTTTCATTCCTATTGTTCCCTTACCGAGCATCGTGCTTTTCCTACTCTCTAATACTTGAGCAAGCTTGCTCTGTCGATGATGACACACGAGTATAAAACGTCTTCTTCTACTGACAGTCACTTCGCGCCGAGTCAACCTTCGTCAAAGTGGTCTTCCAGCATTGGGAGCCGTGATACCAAACCTTCCAACACGAACACCATGCTGAGCATCAACTTCTCGACACCTCTCGCGGGAGCTGCTCGATCCGAGAGGATCAAGCAGATGACCAACAATCACGTAAGTCAACGAATTTCTTCATCCTTTTGCTTGCTTTTCTATCCGACTCAAGTCGCAGCGCATCTCCGGGTCAACGACTGACATTGCCTCACAGCCCGCCTTTGAAAAGGCTCGCATGTCGCAAGAGATACTTGTGAAGATCCAGACATCTCTTCGCCGCATGCCTGGTGTTTCTTCCAAGGAATCCAACGAGATTATCACGAAGCTGCAGGAAGTCGGGCAAATCATCAGCTCAGAGACGAGTCAGCTTGTTGATGCGCTCATGAACCTGACCCTCGATCAAGAGGATACAGACAAGGCCATCGCACGAATGAGTATCGAGGCCAACCTTGCCAAGGCAGAGGCTGATGACCAAAGTCACAACCTGGGCAACCTTCGCACCGAGTTGGCGGAGGAGAAGGGCAAACGCCAAGAAGCAGAGGCCGAAGCCGTCAAACTCATAGGTCATCTTGAGAAGCTCATGGATGAGTTGAAGTCTCTCAAAGCGAAGCTCCGTGATGGTGGTTCTGAGGGTACCAGATCAAGCGCCGATCACGATGAGACGGTCAAGGTACGCAGTTTGTTCTATATCACTCTAACAAAACTGACCAAAGTATTTAGCAACTTGAAAACTCCATCAAGCACATAGAGAACCAGATCAATGCTCGCCAAGCCTTGTGGCCCATGAGCAACTCCAGTCCTGACTCTGTGGCACGCGCACTTGAGACCATTGCTGAGGCATGCCCGGATAAAAACGCCGCGCAGAAGTCCATCATGTCTCTGCGTCCTAATGGCACGGACTCTCCTAACAAGGCTGTTGGTATCAACGACAGCGCTCTCCACTCTCAACGTCCCTCTTCTGCCTTGCAGAACAGTCGTCCCCCAAATCTGCCCACGCGCTTTGGCTCTCACATTGTGCCTCCTCCTTCTCGCCCAGGCTCTGCTGCTCCGAGTGAGCGCCGGTTCAACCAGTGGGCTCCTCCTACTCCTGCTCAGAGCCAACCTCGCTACGCAGTCCCCCCTCCAAACGGCGCTGGCGCTGGACCTCAGTCCATGTTTGGTCGAAATGCCCCCCGTCGTGGTTTCAGCAACGGTACTTATCGTCCTAATGCACCTGAATTCTACCCTCAATCATACGGGCAACCTGACAAGGGACCGTCTGCCCAGAGCAATGGCGGATTCGGCCAGCAGCGCCGCGAGTTTTACCCTCCTACCCCTTCTCATAACCGCAACAAGTACAGTCGCTTCCGCGATCCTGTCCAAGCTCCTGATTTCGCCGGCCCTCCTGGCGCGCTGACCACTCGTCCCTCTTTCCCCGGTCCTCCTATACACATCACCGAAATGACCATTGGGGCTTGGCATGACCAGCTGACGGAACTTTACACGACTGTCCGCCTCTTCGTCGACGTCTATGCTGACAAGCCGACTTTTGTCAACCCTATGGATCTTTCCAGCACTCGTCTCTGGCCTGTTCTCTTGGCTACTTACCACCCCCTCTCAGAGACAGAGGCAATCTCCTACCTTGATTTTCACCTCAAGGACAGAAGTTCCAAGTCTTGCCTTGTCACTCGCGTCATCATTGACTATATTGTCAACCGCGTCTGGGTTCCTCGGGCTTGGATGGGTGCTGAGACCGATGCTACCTACGGCCTCGCTGAAGTTGAGAAGGATCTAGAGAGAACTCAAGGTAAGAAACCTAGCCCGAATAATCAAAGTGATCGACTAACAGACGTTGAAGGCCAGACCGCTGTCCGTCGACAACACATCCTTGATCGGCAAGCGACTATTGTGGACTCTATCCTCAAGCTGGACAGCTTCGAGGAGTTTAGCAAGGTCCGTTGCCAGGAGATCTCAGATGTCATCCTTCACATGGTCGAGCCACTCCTAAACCCCACCGCCGACCCTGAAACTACCTACAAGGAGCTCGAGAAAGTCTCATCTGCCGCATGGGCTCTTTCGAGCCGCATTCTCAGCAGTCGACTGACATTTGACTTCCGCTTCCCTGAGATCGGAAGCCGATTCTCGCACCAGTCCATGTTCCCCATCTGGCCCGACTCTGATCCACATGAGCTTCAGGCTGAACATTGGCGAATTGCTCTTGTAACCACACCTGTTGTGACCTGCCGCAATGACACCGGTTCAAACATATCTGCTCACTCAGTTTGCATGGCTGATGTTGTATGCATGCGATAAATGCATCACCCCTGACCTCATTGTTGTTGATCTGTGCGATCAACGTGAGGGTAAAAGACGCCTGGGTCTAAAGAACCGCAGAGGTTCTTTTGAGTACGGTGAATACTACCACTGTACCATAATGTCACACTACTGTTGACAACGATTACGCATAGCAACGATGCTGTGACTATCTAGAGGGGAAGGCACATTCCTCCTATCAGCACGACTTAGAGACGGTCGTTCATAAAAAACCAGGCGATCACGGGCGTTTAGTACTTGATTTCAGGGAGATTTGCTTGCTTTTTTTATGCGCATTTTTCTGCATGCACAACGGCATTGGGTTCATTTCACGGCAGGATATAAGCATCCTCATATCGCAACTCATAACCCCTTCTGGAGATAACCGAGACCTATACCCCAAAGACGGTGTTGTTTCTTTGCATTTTATTTTCCGTCGTGGGGAAAACAGGTACAAGGGGGTTTCTGGTGGTTGAAGATGCAATCAATCGTCAGGGGCAAAAGCAAGTACTTCTGGGTTTACGATCAGTCATGGGAATTGTGGTGGCCTCAAAGAAGAAAAGAGGCAAATACATTCAAAAGATGTAGATGCGATTGATTTTTAGGGGTATTAATTGATTTTTGACGCATTAAACTAGCGAAACTAATTGTGATCTGGTGTTCTCGTGAGAGTCATTCCAGTCCTGTTGGCCTGTGAGATCCATCTTGTCTATAGGAAGCCCCGAACTCCTGGTATCAATGAAGAGCAGAATACCATTTTAATAATACAATTGAAGAAAAGAAATTGCGACCCCGAAAAGCAGGTAATATTAAAAAGTGAATGCTTAGTGACGACGGCCCTGGGGAGAGCTACGCGTAGACTTGCGATCCAGGCGTCGCACAACAGCACCAAGAACAACCTTGAGAATCCCATCTGCGGTCAAAGCCTTACTATTGTCCGAAGTAGTGGAATTCCAAGTTGCTGTATCAACCATATCGCGAATGCCCTGATCAGCGAGATCATCGTCGAGCTCACGGAGAGCCTTAGTAGCACCAAGTTCGTTGCCGACCTGGAAGAACTGGATACCGACTTGATGAGGAGGAGCCTCGATCTGATCAAGCTTCTTGGCGTGGTGAACGATGATGCTCTCTGGGTCGTCTGTGGGACATCCGTCCGTGATGACGATGATGTTGACCGGCTTGGTCGAGTCAACGTTGGCCGCACGACGGGAAAGGTGGGCGACATAGGGCTTGAGAATACTGTGAAGACGAGAACCCGTAGGTGTTGCTCCGCAGGGACGGACGGACTCGAAGAGATGTTGGACTTGGTTGGCATCACGGATCTGGAAATATCCACCGGGTGCTTGAACTCCGGTTCCCACGGCTGGTGATCGATGGTTCAGGAAGTAGACGTCAATTCCATCGGGGTCGTGAGAGGTACAGATCGGGGCAATAGTGCTCAGAGCCTCTCGAACCTCTCTCCACGATCGACCAGCCATGGACCCAGAGTCGTCAATGACAAAGATGGTATCGAAAGTAGAGAGGAAGGCATATCTATCTTCGGCACTTGTGATGCTCGAGATGCTAGGCGCTGGTGAAGCTCCACGTTGAGGAACATTGAGAAGAGGAGCTGTCCTTTGAGTGGGCTCATAAGCAGGAGGAGCCTCCCCGGGAACATCGAGGAAGGGGTTGTTTTTGGGGTTTGAGCTTGAGTTTGAGTTGCCCATGTCGAAATGCGTGTGATTATCGGTGGAGGGCTTCTTGGTTGAGAACTTATCCTTTATGCGGCTGAACATTTTTGGTGATGAAGGTGAAGCTGCGTGTGGCATGTCGCGGAAGGTGATTTTTATAAGTGTCTAGTTTGAGAGTTTGAGCTGGGGCTGTGAGTCACGTTCTTTGTCGCGAGAAGCTTGTTCACAAAGTTCAATGAGGTGAATGGCTTTAAATAAACTTCTTGTTCGATGGTGGTGATTTGCCTTGTCCAAGTGGATTGTGAGTATTGATAATAATCCGGGGCGGTCATTGCAACTCTTTATATTAACCATGATGCATGTCGGTGCTCGTTTGATAGTACAAGGCAGAATAAATGTCGCCGCTTAAGGCAAATGTAACCATCTCCATGGTTTTTGTTCATTTCAGTGCCCCTTGCACCGCCTTGAATGGCAGTTTCTCCATTGTCACAGCATCGATTATGTATGTGGTTCGCCTTCTGGCGACCTCTGGGCCGCCACAAGGACAAGGCGTTCTCATGTGCCCCCTGTATAGCCCCTAGGCGCAGTTTCCACCCCCACTTTATGCAAAACACCGGGCCCATTTATAAGCCGACACCTGGCCAATCGCAAAGCTTAATGCGATGGCTGAGCCCTGTCATGTTAAGGTCGTTTCCATGCTGCTGGATCTGCCTACTAACCTACCTAGATCTGGACGGGATGTCAATGACAAGTTGGACCCTTGCAAAAGCTTTTAGTTAGTACATGATGATCAATTCGAGATTATTAGGCATATTATAACGGTAGCGAAGTCCTGAGGCATTCTTTACCGCACGGTTGTGAAAAGCCAAACAATCATGGCTTCAACTCCATTCCCGGCTTATTATGATTATGATACAATCCTCGGACATGGTAACCTCTTCTTGTCGGTGTATTAACAGAGCCTTGCTTGTTGTACCTGAGTGACCTGCAATTCCCCCGATCTAATCTTTAAGAGGCTTCTTACATGCAGCTAAGACCATTCTAAATACGAATATATCGTCCTTCTTCCGGGGTTATCCCTGAGGTTGAACATTTGTAAGAACCATACTGCACATGGATGTCTCGTGCCAGACTGAGCCTCGCCGGTTCAACCTTAGATGACAATGTCAGTAAAATTGGCAAGGCATTGCAAATACAAGTGTATCTTTTGTGACTAATCACCTGTTGTATACTTTCAAGTATACTTGACCCTGCTAAAACTGTGACTGTTTGCAGCAATTGACACATTGCGGATATTTTAATGTATTGCGCAAATGCGTACCTAGTAGGTACTAGACAGCACACAGGGCCAACATCTACCTTATCTTATCAGGAAACTACAATAGCTTTTCCGCTTTCAAGTACTATACTTATCAAACCAAAATTAAATATACAAAACATGATGCATATTTCTACGGATACTCAAATTTGTGGTGGAACGAATATTTGCACTGAACTCTCTGCGCTATCTTCCTGTTTCAATTTACCAAGACTCTTGCTGATCTTCTACTACTATGACCTTCGAGGGCAAATGTCTGTTGATCTTTGATATGCACAACGCTGAGTTTGGGGGTGAGGCCCCTTGTCGACAACCTTACATGTTGGGAAAAGGAACTCGGAACTGAATAAGTTCAATACTCACTTTTGACCCCCTCAACCTTTCAAAGTGATGGTACTAGATTCTGCAAGCCCACCCTAGATTTATCTGAGCGACCAGGGTCAGGAATAGACTGTGTAGGTATCGAGCAGGTCCGTTTTTATCGGAGTGTAGCTCAATAATCAAGATATGGATTTCCCATGTTCAGACGATACCCAACTGTGGTATTGAGCCGCTTAAGCCCGGAGCAGCAGTGCGAATGCTCGCTTGTCCATCACGTTGGTGCCAGAGTTGGTTATTATCAAGCATCAGCCGGCCTGCGAAGATCTCTTGTAGTCCGAGATGAAATCAATAAGAAGCTACCAACAGACCCCAACTCCAACGATAATATACCAAGCTATAACATTCAGAAGAGAATCAGCAGCAAGCCCCAGCCTTAATGATACAGCGCAAACTCTAATTTCTGGATCTGACAGGAGGCTCTAATACTATCAAGTACTGTTCAGGAAGGCTGGCTGAAGTCCCCAGCCCGGTGGGAGAGACGTAAAAGTCACAAGAGGGAACGTTGGTGAAGAATTTGAACTGAGATGACGGGAGCTGATTATTGCGAAGTGATAAAGAAATGCAATATCAGCCCAGCCCATTCCCTCCAGAGTTTAGGCTCTCATGCATAAACTTAGACTAAAGTCATCAAGATTAGGTTAATTGAAACGATCGATGGCCATACCCCTGGTTAATCCTAGCGATTTCTCGTATAAGTGTCCCTTGGCCTTCGGAACTACATGACCAGTACTCTCACGCTTGTTATACCTTCAAAGAAATGGAACAACTAATGTATCAGTCATTTTCTTCAAGTATTATGTTGTGAATCTTATTTAGTTCCAGCGAGTGTATCGACATCGTCTACTATTAACAAAGTATAGGCCAAGAGTAAAACAAAAGGAAGAGGCCACCATGAATAAAAAGAAAAGTGTATAACGAGGTCTAAACGCACCCGCTAGATTCCATGAAAAAAAAGGTTTCAAAAGATTCCCACGATTATCTCCTCCAGCAGTCCATGATATCCCTCCAACTGCTTTCGAGGACGCCGCTTCTTCCAATACTTTTACCCAGTAAGTCTCATCCCCTCCGGAGTCAGAGTCTTTAAAAACCGCACCTCATACGCCGCGTCATGCAGTAAGGGGAAACCCCCAGTATTCCCCTCCAATAATCCCTACTTGATTGCTCCCTGGCAAAACAGAGCATGTTGAAACAGACTGAAGACACAACTTGAAACAAGCCGCTTCCTCAGTCACAAAAAAAAAAAAAAAAAGGTAGCTGGTGGAATCTGCTACTTTTCATATAGTTAACAAAATGGCCATCCTATCCCATCGAGCTATTATCGAATTTCAAGGAGACCAATGGAAGAAAGGTTGTTAAATTTAAGCTTCCTTGGGCTTGGGGCGGGGGAGACCTTGCTCCCGGCGAGTCTTGAGATCGATCTCAGCAAGGCCCAAGCTGGCATTGTAAAGCTGAACGCAGTTGATGAACTGCTTGAGGAACATAAATGGAAAGCTAACACCGGCAATTATCCAAGGTACTGTAGAATCCATCTTGTTCGCACGTGCAAGCTCGAGGGCCGCAGGGCTGAAGGGGTCGGGGAAGATCTGGGCGAGGATCGAAGTGTTGACTTGAGCGCCAGCCTGAAGCTCGGCACCGACAGTCTGAATGGGTTTGATGAGGTAGGGCGAGACGAGAGGAGACGAGAAGCAGAGGAGGTAGAGGGCGATGAAGAAGAGCTCGTTGAGAGCGCAAAGGGCGAAGAGGACATTCTAGGCGCAGTCAGTAAATGGCACAGTACCAGTAATTGAAGATACATACCTTATTGGTGTAGTAGAGGCGCAATAGCCAGTTCTTGCTCTCGTCAATGCTCTTGTGACTGGCGTTGGTGCCTGAGACAACAAGAGTAGCGTACATATGCATGTAGTGGCTGGCAAGGTCAAGAGCAATCAAGCCCTGGAAAACAATGGCCCATCGAGGGAAGGCGGAGGAGAGGAAGACAATAAGACAAGCTGTAGTACAGCGATCTGTGACCATGTCAAGAACAGCGCCGAAGCGAGTAGACTGTTCGTAGATACGCGCGGCGTAGCCATCGAGGGCGTCGAGCAGACATGAGACACTGTAGAAGAACGAGCAAGTACGAGGATGGAGGGGCATGTAGTAGAGTGACGCGATAGCAAGGACGATGCGCGCGTAGCCTGAGCAGCCGTTAGTAAGCTTGACTTGATTTTGAAATGATTTCTCCTTATCATACCAATAATGTTGGGGATGAAAAGGAAGATGTTCTCGCGAGGGACATCGTCCGAAGCATCCGCGACGCCGTTGGCAGACCCGTTACCGTTGGATCTAACTTCAGGCTCGGGATCAGAGGAAGGGTTTTGGGCCTTTGCGGCCTGTCGTCGAGTTTGAGGGCTCATGGCGTTAATGAGCTTTCGTACTATTGTATGTGGAAGTTGAAGCTTCGAGTTGTCGTGATTATCAAGGTGGTGTGGCTTATCATACAGCGGCGGAGTTTGGATCGAGATAACGGACAGAATCTGCGAAAGGGGCAGGGATTACTAGGCGCTGTTGAAGCTATCGAAGAGGCCAAAGAGGATTTATAGGTAAGATAGAGTTGTCGCGTTTCGCAGAGGACTAACAAAAGAGACTCGTTGAAGATGTCAGAAGGAGCGGATGTGAAGGAAGAAAAATAGAATCGAGGAGGAAGCTCCAAAAACTCGAGTCGAGCGGAGGAAGTCAATGGGTGATGACGAACGGCGGAAGGTAAGGTAAGCTTAGGTTAGAGGCTCCCTTTCCATGAGATGCTCCCGCCAAGCGAACAACAGGGGGTGGTTTTTCGGTAGGCTCGGACATGTTTAGAGCTTGGCTGCGTGTAAATTCAGTGGCTTGGTGTGTTGATTTGCCCGCTTTCCGCCGGCCAAGAGCTCCAAATTTGCACCGGTCACAGATTGATCTCCTGAAATTGATATCCGCTCATGGCAAATGTCAGCTTAGAAAGAGGACACCGACTCCACTTTCAAGGTCTATTTCTTGGATATTTGCCAATGAACAACTCATCATCTCACTATTAAGACGTATGATTTGCTCATGAAAGTCTCGAGATCCAAGGTTGCCAGTCGCATTGATTGTGAAGTCTGCCTCGGCTTGCAGAGACAACATATGTTTTTTGCCATGTCATGACTTGTCTCGTCAAGACATCAATTCCAGAGCGTGATATCCGGCTAACATGCTTAGTCGAGACGTCGCACTGGTAATAATACCGGAACAGATAAAGTATGTGGTGATCACTCAAACATAGATTAAATACATTAGCGGCAACATGTTCAGATCACGGCCCCTATGATTGCTACGGTTGAGGCTGTCTCTGTATAGATAAAATTGAGGTTAGAGAAGCTTCAGGTCCCAACACAATGTATATGTTTTAGTGCTCTTCCTTTAGCTCGTTACGATGCCTTACAATGATAGGCTGGTTCTGGATGACCGTAAACCCGGGCTTGAGGTTTTCATGACAGCCCGAGCCACAGTTATAGCCATTGAGATCAGGATACATGCGCAACGAGAAGATTAGACTATTGGCAATTCATTTGGTCGCAGACATTGTCGTACGGACCCCGCAACCTTATCAATGAATGCGAGTCAACTCCGCAGTAGCATTTTAGGCCTATGCATCTTAATATGGAACTATAGGTTGATCAGTAAAACCATGGCCTTCAACCTACGAGTCGAAGACCTTGCGCTTTATAGAAACATTCAAATGCGATGCAGACTAGAGACTGCAACCCTACCAGCGAGACTGTTGATTCAGCTGGATCGACAGCCTCGCTTCAACAGAGTTCGACTGGGACTATCGTTGTCAGTGGCTGCGCAGTCAATATGAGCGACTGTTCCCGAGTATCCCTAGGACCCTGACCTTGGTCACAATTCACGTCAATATGCACAATGACACCTCAATGAGAAATTGCCGTATCAGTACAAATCACCAACTCGTTTCCAGACTCCAAAGCAAACGCTTTTATGATATCTCATATCTAGGGTCTCTAACTTTAAGCCTCAACGCGCCTCGCTTCGGAACGACTCCCACTTCCCGGTATCTGTATATATTTCTTGGTGGCGTGTCTAGAACTGTGGTAGTCGCGCGCCAAGCAGTATTGAATCGCTTTGACTCTGTGAGCCATGCAATCAGTCTGATTGTGGCGGTCAACTAAAACCATTAGTTTGCGGGACTTTTAACTTCACGTTGGCTAAGGCGGCAGTCGGCAACTGAATTGTTCCCGAGTTGTCAATTATCGCTTCTCACTGGTATGAGAAATAACGAATATAAGTCGGTTGGTGGTTTTAAGAGCTGCAGACACGCAGAGGTCTGAAAATTCTAAATAGACTCAAGGGGACTAGCGACAGGCGTAGCTTAGCAGAAAGCGGTAATTATGTCAAAGAGCAATTTCCAGAACAGTCCTCTGTCTGTTGCATAAGGTTTTCCCGACTCTGATAGATATTCGGGAGTTCCGGAGAGTGGAGGGACTTACGGCATAGCCGAGACACCAGACAGTACCGTACAGTAGCGCGGCACGCAGATGGGACCCTTGTTTTGCTTGAGGAGCTTGTTGAGTGCTTGCTTTGAAGTATGTACGCTGTAAGGTTAAGTTTGCCAGGGTTCAAGTGTACAATTGTCCGCTGAAGTTGTGGTTGTCACTCGCGGGCGGGAGGCTACCTAGGAAAGGCAAGTCTGGGGACGGCGGATCCAAACCCTGGCGACGATCTTGGGACGGTCATGATGAAGAGCCCGAGCTTGAGGCTTGATAGTCCGGGGGAGGCAATTTGTCGTTGCTAGCCAAGCTGCCAAGATCAGAAGGGGAGAGGGTAACTTAGACGGAGCTCTTAGCTTGGAATGAGCCTCCATCCTTTAAGCTGCTGTAGAGAGTTGATAGTCGTTGGTGGTAAAACGGCGGTGCCTTGCAGCAGTGAAAATAAAAACCCCATGTCAAGTGAAGCCGCTACTGCAGCTAGCTCATCTCACTGCCGGTTGCTCCGTTCCGTCGTTGCGTCTCATCACAAGTGACAGATACTTTCGCAGCGAGTCTCGGTGCGTACCGCAATCTTATCCACCAGCAAGCTATTGTCAGGGTTTGTATTTGTGCCAGTCGGATTCAATCCAGGTAGTCAGTTGAGATACGCCAGGTACCACGCCCAAGGATATGGGCTCTCGGCATCGTCCCGTTTTCCCGTCTCGTCGTTTCGATAAGCCGTCTTAGCTTTATGAGTTACTAACAACATGTACCAGACAGGCGGGCAACGCGCATCTGGAGACGGTGAGGTTGATGCAAAGTCATGTACCTGGGGTCCTGTGGATCTTGATGCTGTACTCCGTGAGTTAGGTTAGTTGTCATGTCACCCTTCATCCCTCGCTGGCTCCGGCTGGAAGGACTGCTGAAACGGGTGTCTGCGGCAATAGCTTAGATGTCGTGTAACCCAGCCAGATCACTTGGAGGTTTTGGAAACTCAGAGTGATGATCGTATCCTAACCGCCTCGTACCTGAGAGATGATCCCTTTGTTGAGCTTGGTGACAGTCAATGTTGATATCACCTACAGTCAGTATCATAAAAACCATGAACCATTTGATAGCCGCTTCCATGGTTAAAAGCATCAATCCACCATGGCAAAGCCTCCCGCCTCTTGGGCTGTCTTGAACAGATCATTAAGCCAGGATTGGTTATGATCATCTCGCCCTACTTCTCTGGTTTCTGATCCCTGATCCGCAAACTGCAGTGTAGGCCAAACCCTATCCGGATAGCCAACGTTGGGCCTGGTCTCGACAGCAGGTGTATGCTTGTTTAATTTCTCTAAAATCAGATGATTTTGGGGTTTTCGTGTCTTTGCTCATCCACCGAGCTTGTCTTGAATTGGCTTCTCGACTTGTCCGCCTTAGTGCCCCCCACGATACACGTCACTGACGGTATGGATCTAGGTATGGGCATGGGTCCCAGGGTTAGGAAGAATTTATTTCCATTGGTGGTGATATGATCAGGATGAGGAGAGTAGGTATGTTTTTCAGTTGGGGATTGTTTCACTGGGCAATGGCGAATGGAGGGCTTGTAGACAAGGTGTAGTCATGTAGGTAGTTATACATATCGGATTACTTCCGACCAATTCCCCCAAAGAAGGATTTATTTGCTTGCCATTTCAATTGGCTGACTTCCTTACAGGGTCTTGCACTACAAAGATGGGTGGCTGCCCATGTCCGCTCCGGCTAAAAGAGAACTGCCAGGATAAGTTGAGTTTCAAGCTTTGGATCGTCCATCAGTGCCATTTTCTTTGAATTGCTGTCAAACATCCTTGCCCCTGTTCCTGTCTGAGTACATACATGCCTACATATCTACAGTAGTGCCTCTAGTGCGTACATGTTACATTCGCCGCCTGTTACAGTAAAAAAGAGACACTCTTGTTAATCCCTGCTTGACGCCACGCCTGTACCTACAACCTCTGAATGCCAACTTACTTTCTGGCTGTGTTTGAGCCTCGGGCCTTAAACGTGTTAGCTTGTTCTGAATCTCGAGGTTCAATGGAGCTAAGCTAAGGTACCCTAGCACTAGCACCTAGGTGGTAGTGACCCTCTAGCCTTGTCTCTCGCCTCACCTTCAGTGCCTTTAGTTGGTTGGGTCCATACCTAGGTCACTTTTCTTTAAGTCGAGCTGTGGATCGTCACTTTTCACTTTTTACCTTGCACCTCTCACCTACAGTCTCTTCTCAACTAACCCCATCCCATCCCGTGTCATTCTGCGAAAGGTTTTTACTTCACCTCCTCCTTCCTCTTAACTCGCTCTCTTTGCTCTCCTCTCCTCTCCTCATAATTCTCCTCCCACTCCCGATCGACATTCCACCCAGTTACGCCTCACATCGGACGACACTTTCAGTCGAGACCCATTCGGCCGAAGCTAATAAGATCTTCACCCCTCGTTCCTATCTGTGGCTCTTGTCTCCGTTTTTCAATTTTCCCCAGCTTCCCCTCTATCAAGCCAAACCACCACTTGCGCCAGGTAGACTAGATTGTTGTGAACATCTTTGTGAATTGGACAAGTATCGAGGTTGCTCAAAACTTGCGACTTAGATCCACATACGATTTAGTGTACTTGAACTCGTTCCCCAGTTCGAGTCCGTCTTTTCCTATACTTTTGTTCGTATCAAATTGATCTGCGAACAAACTTTACCGTATCATGTCGCCGCATCCTACCCTCAAGGCGACTTTCGCCAGTCGAGCTGAGACAGCTACCCATCCTCTCAGTCGACATCTCTACAAGCTCATGGACCTCAAGGCCTCGAATCTTTGCCTCAGCGCCGATGTCGCAACCGCTCGCGAACTGCTCTACTTCGCCGACAAGATTGGTCCCTCCATCGTCGTTCTCAAGACTCATTATGACATGGTGGCCGGCTGGGACTTTGACCCTAGGACAGGTACTGGTGCCAAGCTCGCCTCACTAGCACGCAAGCATGGTTTCCTCATCTTTGAGGATCGCAAGTTTGGTGATATTGGCAATACGGTCGAGTTGCAGTATACTAGCGGTGCTGCGCGCATCATCGAGTGGGCACACATTACCAATGTAAATATGGTTCCGGGCAAGGCCTCGGTTACATCTCTGGCCCACGCTGCCAACCGATGGCTCGAGCGATACCACTACGAGGTCAAGACATCTATCAGCATTGGAACTCCCACCGCCAGTCAACTGGATGAGGATAGCGAGCGTTCAGACAACGAGAACCAGAAGGACACACCGGAACCTGCTCGCGCTGACAGCGGCCGAAAAGGTAGCATTGTTTCCACCACCACCGTCACCCAACAGTACGAGTCGGCCGATTCACCACGCCTCGTCAAGACGATTCCTGAGGGCGATGAGACAGTATTCCCCGGCATCGATGAAGCGCCGATCGAGAGGGGCCTGCTTATCCTGGCACAGATGTCGAGTCAGGGCAACTTCATGAACAAGGAATATACGCAAGCATGTGTAGAGGCCGCGCGGGAACACAAGAACTTCGTCATGGGCTTTGTCTCACAGGAGTGTCTCAACACAGAACCCGAGGATGACTTCATCCACATGACCCCCGGTTGCCAATTGCCCCCTGAAGGCGCGGATGAGAACGAAGCCATCAAGGGTGATGGTAAGGGTCAACAGTACAACACGCCACAGAAGATCATTGGTATTGCCGGTGCTGACATTGCTATTGTTGGACGCGGTATCATCAAGGCAAGCGATCCCGAGGAGGAAGCTGAGCGATATCGGTCCGCGGCATGGAAGGCTTACACGGAGCGGGTTCGCTAAGAAGCGAAATTGACTGGAAGTCGGAATGGCCTTGAGGGTTTTCGCGCGGTTGACAGGCTGCACTGGAGTTATCGAGACATCTAGCGGGTCTGACATGAATATCATGACTACATGGAGCATCCGTGGAGTAGTTCACTTACAAGAGAAATGAGACTTGGTTCCCTGATTGGGAATATCATCTAAGCACTAGGCCTCCTCCAGCTGCATAAGATTGGTTCCTCTCTACCTGCATCAATGATGCCAGGTTCAACACGACCTTACGAGAATGATTGTCGGAAAAGATACGAAATATGAATTGCAATGACGGAATAATTCGGTTCCTTGCGTGTGCTTTCAATGCACCTCTCATGTCGACGGTTGTAGCTAATTCACTCCAACTGCACATATCCATTTCTTCCTTCACTAACATGGGTCCATTCAAAGATGCACAGGGCTGAATTCCATTCTTGTAATGGATGCCCCACAATCAAAGCGACACCGTTTTCTTGGAAGCCCGGAGTTAGAGGACTTTGAAAGCTGATCCTCGTCCACCGAGATCAACACAGACCTTCCCATACTCCACCTTAATATTGACCTCTAGCCTCTAAGTATCCGAATCCCATACTACTTTACTATTCTAGTATTCCCAAGTGATCAGTCATTCATACCCATTTCCGAAGAAGCCGACATGACAGCAGCGGCTGAGAACGCTGATGGTCCGCGTCTGAGGAAGAGAAGACGAATTGTCATATCGTGCACTGAATGTCATCGAAGAAAGCAGAGGGTCCGTAACTACAAGACTACGATCCACTTGTCTTATACAAGAAATATTTGACTGAAAACATGTTTAGTGCGATCGCGAACAACCATGCGGCAATTGCAAGTCTCGAAATAAAGAGTCAGCTTGTGTTTATGAAACAGGAGCTCCAACAGCCAAACAGAGCAAGCAGACAACAAAAGCCTCGCCGACTTACTCGGATACATTCGCTAAACAGGCCGAGCCATCACCATCACAGTCTGTTGACTCATCGAATGAGAGGCTAGACGAGCCTCTGTCGTCGAAGGTAGCTGACTGGGGATATGCTCACAATGGCGCGTCTACCATGGGTATACTCAAACGCATCGAGAAGCTCACAGACAGTGAAGATGGGCCCCCAGATCTAACATCTCGTGATTCCACCGGAGGCTCTCCCGGCAAAGAGCTTGCCTTGAGGGAAAAGTACAAGGCTATAATTCGACAATTACCTGCTCGGAATTACATCGAAAAACTCGTTGAGATGTACATGCGTGGCTTCAACTGGCAATACTATCCAATCGACCCTGACATCTTTTATGCGCAACTCGACGAGTGGAACTCGCTGCCGTTCTCGGTATTCTCAGATGTCGGTCCCCGGGGCTTGAACCCTGAACTGCAAGCCTTTCCAGCAGTTGTATTTCAAATCATAGCAACAGCCCTTCTCCTATTGCCCGAGAAGCCAGATTCCACATTCGACTCACTCAAATTTGCTGGAGGTATGAGATTCGAAGACTTGGCTGTCGAGTATAGCGAGTCGGGGCAGGCAGTTCTTGACCTTTTGGGGAAGAAGAACTTGTCTCTGTCTACGGTGCAAGCACAATTCCTCAGGGCGTCATTCCACAAGTTTACGGCAAAGGTTACAGATGCAGTAAGTTCCTGCTAGGAGATTGTACTTATAGAAGAGTCGACTGATGTTGGGTAGTGGCACACCATCGCAATCGCGATTCGCGATGCTCAGGACCTGGGGATGCATCGTGACAGCCTAGATCCCAGACCAAAGGACGCAAGCGTCGAGGGTATTCTAGAGAATCAATGGCTGATTCAACGGAGGAGAAGGATCTACATCCTGCTCGCCATCTGGGACCTCAACTGCGCGATGATTCTTGGACGTCCAGGAACAGTCGACTGGAATCAGACCCTTCCTACACCTCCAGTTGACGCGCCCATACCTCAAAATCGCACCAAGATGCCAGTGGTTCCTCGAAGTGAAGATGATCATCCTACACCAATTACTCGACTCCTGTGGAACTACGAACTTTGTGGGCCTTTGCGGGCAATTCAGAACCTTGAAGTCGATGGTTCATACCCCATGGACCCTACAAAGATTGACGAGATTCACCGATGTATTTTAAATCTCGATAAGAAGATGCCGGCTTCCTTTCGAATGGAGAACCCTGACACACGGTGGGACCACTTACCAGAGGCACGCTGGTATCCAGCAAATCGATTCTACTTTGCGAGTCTTCATGAGTTCAGTAAGATGGCTCTGCACAGGCCTTTCATCTTCAATCGCCTTGAGAGTCGAGTGGAGGCTATTCATGCAAGTCTAAAAACCCTCGAAATTCAGAAAATGACATTCGAAGGTTTGCCCCCAGACTCGTGGAGGAACTTCATGTTGTTCTTCGCTAGTTTCGATGCGATTGTACTCCTGGCATCCGTGTATATCTTGTTTCCACGTGAGCACACGGAGTATACCGACAAGACGATAGAGCACTTTCACTGGACGATCGAACGGTTTTCGGCAATTCAAGAGCGCAATCCGCTGGCCAAGTCGGCTCAGGGCGTGCTAAGAGCTATCGTTGCTCGATTCAAGAGAGCGATGAACAAAGCCCAGATTGGTTCCTTGCCATCTCTAGCTCCCAGCTCTTCAGCGGGGTCGATCAAAGCAAACGCAGATTCCACACCAGGTAGCTCATTTTTAGGCAGTAATGAGTTTTCGGGACTGGACTCGACATGGATAGTTCCTTCAGTGGACAATCTGAATGCGATGGCCCCTTTCTTTCCGACAGGAGATCTTGTTTACAATAACCTTACAGCGGGCCCCGGCATGACTATGCTTCCTCTACCCCTGCAAGGTGGCCAAGGAGATATTGGTAATGATTCCATGTGGCAATTTGGAGGTGGATGGGGAGATGATACTGTTTGGCAAATGCTGAACCAGTTCCCTGCTGCGACGGACGGGAGCATCCCCGAAATCATCTGAGATCATGAAAATGTCAGATTATTGAATCCTGTGGTAGACTCACCGTGCAAACAGTGAGCGTTATGTTCTCCTTGATTTCATCATAGTCGGTGGTCTTCTCAGTTTTGTTGGTTAGGATTGGCTGGCTCACGGCCTGATTTCAGCTTTCACATTTTCCGACACTTGAGGAAGAACTAGCCGAAACATGAATAAATGAGACTAAAATACTTGACAACTCAGAAATTGCCAGAGCCCGATTTGCTCCCCCAACATAAGCTGCACGGGTTGTGAATGTATCAAGGCAGACAAGCTGTCGTATCTCACAGTGCCTAGACTATATCCTCCATTTATATGAATGGCCGCTTGAAGTCTTAAGCTACTACGTACAGCCATTGTGGTACAGAATAAACGGGCAAATGCTTGGATGAGACAGTATGCCTCAGGGCTTGCCAGCTCCGGTAGTCCATAGTGGCAAGGCGTTCTAGTCAATGCAGTTGCACGCGTATGGCAGTAGGGGCGGGTTTTGATTGGACAGGTAATATCTTTGACACGCGGAGCATGTCGCTTGCACGGGCGTCTGCATGATCAGGCTGAGGGCTTGAGCCCGTGGATAGGCCGTCAGATAGACGGGAACTGCTGTTGGTGGCCTCAAGAGCCGATGTTAGTCTGCTGTGTCACCCACTGTAACTCGAAAACCAACGCTGTCATTATTTGTCTGTTGTGGTGGCGAATAGTGAAGTCTCGCTGGATGTAGTCGCGGTATGTGAATAACACCGGTTTGGATTGGAGGCGTCATGCGCAGGTCTTCGGGTAATTGAAGATTATTCATGTCATCGTGTGAATATGAGACACAGATAGCCTATGATATTTGCAGTCCATGAAAAGATCAGAAAACCATAGAATGTACATGTTGAGCAAAGTGTATGTCTTTGAGGTCCTGTGTTTTTGTCTTAGCGCTAACCGGGGATGAATCAATGAGATGACAAGGCGTTTTCCAGATCAAACGGTAGAGTGGAGTTGACTATATGTAAGGCGAATCGACATAAAAAGCCGCACACTTGAATGGTTATAGGCAGTTAATTGGTATGCCGAAAGACAAACAGATTTCAAGAGAGAGAAACGAGAAACCGGAATCTTGAATTAGTATTGGCCTCTTAATATTTCGCACCCAATCATATATTCACGCCTGGAGAAATGGAAGTACATTTGTAGTCCTTTGGTTTGTATCATGCTTTTATCAATAGGTGCTCAGCCGTGACGTTTGAGCCAATCAGGTTGACCCGGGGTTCGATCTTTCACCTTTGGCGCGCGTCTCCACTGTGGATCTGCACCTGCAGCTTGCATGGGCAAGGCCGTGTGGGCTGATGATCCCTGTCTCGGGTCTGCTTAACTGTGATGTTGGCGGGAAGGAGCCAAGTGTGATATAATAAATCGTCAAATTAAGTACCCTATGAAATACCTGTGCAGATATTGAATACAGTTTTCAGTGGCATCCCCTTAGTCTTCAGATTCGTGCATTTCAGGAATCCGTAAATTTACTTTTACCATAAGACTTGATTCCGTTTCCATGATACGTCCTTTTGCAAGATGATTAGGTCCCAGTTATAAATAAGGCTGTACTTAACTTTTATGTCAACACATTTTAGCCAACCCAACTTCGGCTTTTATCGAGGCAAGGTCGCAAGGAACACGACGTTAAAAAAAAAAGTTTTTGCGAAAAGTCGCACACCAAATCTAACTCGATCGCTCTCAGTTGATATAAGATCAACATCAACATCATCCTCTTTCCTTTAACACTTTTCCGTCTTTGATTCGACCAGATCAAAGTTGCTTCCAGTTACCAATAGCAGTGCCGAATAAAGAGCCCAGCTCGGTTTGATTGCTTGCCTGCTTGCTTTTCTCGGCAACTGAACTCACTGACTGTTCTTTCCCTGTCTCATCTCCCCCAAACGTGCACACTACCGCTGCCTTGCCTTACTTATTATACTCGCACTGCGCTGCGCTGCACTGCACTGCACTTTCCTTTCTCCCACCCCCTTACAATCTAATCCCCTTGCGCCGACGGAGAAAGGGTGCCTACCTTACCTAAGGTATTTACTACCTTGCCTTACTTATTACTTAGGGTGTGCATGTTGGCTGGGTGCGTGCAATTACAGGGCCAGCAGCTGATCTTTTTTCTTTCTTCTCCCAATTATCATCCAACTCTCTCATTCTCGGGACAGACACGCGCCTTTCACCAACTCCTGTCTTCGCGCTACAAGGGATCTCCAAAATGGCATCTCACACTCAAATGAATGACTTGGTCACTCGGTTTAATGCTCTACAGGCTCGAGAAACGCCTGAGCAGAAATATATCAAGGTCTGAATTCCGCACCGGTACTTTCTGCAGTATCCTCTTTATAACTTCGTATTGCCCGGCCATTTCTGACTCTCATAACAGGATCTTGTAGAAAGAAACCTTGTGCTGCAAGAAACAAATCATGCCCTCCAAGAAAAGCTTGCCGACGCTAACTTGGGTTTGAATCATATGAGCCAGCTCCGCAAACTCTATGAAGGCACTCGATTGCAATGTGAAACGCTCACCGCGGACCTCAATAGCATCAGGGTACATACATGTCACTGTGCACACAGAACGCAGAAGCTAATATGTTCAGAGCGCCAATAACTATGTCTTTATAATCATGGACGGTAATGGCCTCATTGTACGTTTGATCTCGTCTTGTCTAATCTCGCCCAGCTCTCCGTCTCAGAAGGCTGTCCGTCGTGGTCTCGCTAACCATCATGCAGTTCGACAATCGCTTTGTCAAGCAAGGCCGCGAAGGTGGTAAGCAGGCGGCGCAAGCTCTGCTTCTCGCGGTAGCGAGGCTTTGTCCCAGTCTACCATCTTCGTTCGAGATTTTCTGCGACGTTCTGGTCAACATTGCTGAGATGGGCCGGGCCCTGTTGAATGATGGCTGCATTGATGACCCAAGCCTGTTTCATGAATTCGCTATCGGATTCACAGAAGCCAAGTCTTCTTTCAACTTTATTGATATCGGCTTGACCAAAGGAACACTGGTTCGCAAGATTCAAGGTGCGTCCAACGGCTGGTGAAATGGCCAGAGACACACTTGACTGACGTGCATAGAAACGGCAATGTGGCATTTGGGATGCTATAACTGTAGACACGTCATGTTAGGCGTTGGCCATAGTGCCCAATATGCTCCTTTTCTGCGCAGAGTTAACGAGGCCGGGGATGCCAGAATGTGCGTCTCCGTACTTCTAGGAGAGCCTATAGTGCGCGAAATCGAGGCCTGCGGTAACACTGTCTACGCGCTTGACGGTGATATCTTTCGCACGACCAAACTTGTGGATAAGACTTTGATAGAGAAACCGAGTGTCCAGCGCACCGAGGCGACCAAACCCCAGAGTTCACCGGTAGCTCGCGCAGCAACACAAGCAGTGTTGACGCCTGCTACGAGCACTTCATCCATGTCGCCTCCACAGACTTCCTGGGCCAAGATCACGAAGAGCGCCAGTCCCCCCCCCAAACTGACCATGCCCCTACCTCCTAAGCATGACAAGACTAAGCCCGCGAGCAAGGCACCTCCTCAGCCAGCTTGGAGCCCTGGACCTCGGGGACGCGATCCCCCCATCACGGTAGGTATTCCAGCCATGGAAGATATCAAGCGTCGTGAGGACGCCGACAAATTGTGCAACAATCACTTTCTCCGTGGGCCCTGTACCAGAATAGGTGCTTGTACTTTCAACCATACGTTCAAGCCGTCAAAAGAACAGTTAAAGGCACTCGCAATGCTCGCCCGACAGAACCCTTGCATCAACGGACAAGATTGCGATGTCGACGACTGCATATATGGACATAATGTCAGTTCTTTCAAATTTCAAGCCTTTGTTACTACTTACTGACTTCGCCACTACAGTGCCCCAATGTAACCAATGGTGTGTGCACTCGGTCGCATTGCAGATTTAAGCTCGATGGTCATCCCCCGAATACCAAGTTTACCAACAGCAAGATCCACGAAAACTGATGAATGGCTGCATCATGTGTAGCGTTTGCAACAGGTTGCATGGCACTCGGTTGGCACAGTTTCGGACTTGATCTGGTGTACACTATAGTCACTTCGTTTCTCGATCACACAGTTTTTAATATCCATTATACGAAGGGCTAGGAAGTTCTACTATGTCTGTGACAGGCTTTGCTATGGAATGGGATAACTGAGCTTTGATAAATTGATTGATTTTGTCATTCCTACTTCTCCAATTGCCCATGTGTATTTCTTCCTACTTGGATAGGGCCCTTATCCTGGTATATCATTAGTCTTAGCTGCCTAGAGCTATCTCAATGTCACCTCAGTTGTCGATTATAATCAAATCTCAAATTTTCTCTCCTTCCTAGATAGCCAGATAGTTTTTACTTTATGGTATCCTTATACCTAGGTACCTATAGTAGTTAATAAAGCTTAAGTACTTTTTTGCCCCTGTCTTGTTGACCCTTCATTTTCGTACCAATAGGAATTACTCTCGGTGAACACGGTGAGCAAGCTTTACCTAAGGTATACCCCACATTGAGGCTCATCCCACACCGGGCCTGGTGAACTTCATGGGCAAAGTGCCACCTTCCATGTCCCACTTACCCCATATCTCTCAACCTCACCTCAACCATCACCAACCCGAGTCCTTGAGCCTCAATTGTATTATCCCTACGAGTAACCTCGTCTCTGTCGAGCTCAGTCCTTCCTCTACCGCTGGAGGATACTGACACTTACCGAACGTCCCTCCCACTTTACCCCTCCTCCTCATCCTCTGGCAACCCACCAAAACCGCAAAAATGTCCCACCCAAGAATAGAAGAGGTGTCGGACAGCGACTTCGACTCTGACCCTGCCGAGGCCGATATCGATGATTTCGCCGACTCCGATATCATGCGCCGAGTCGAACCCTCCGAGGCCGCTCCTAAAACAGTTCCCGCTGCTGCAGCTCCTCCTCGTCAGATGCCCGCCATCGTCCCCGCCGATGCCCCTGCTGGCGGTACCATGCCCGCCTCAGCCGATCGATCTGCCTACGCCGATTTCCAATGTCTCTACCCTGTCTACTTCGATGCATCACGATCCCGTGCAGAGGGCCGTCGTGTGGGCGCTGAACTCGCTGTGAAGGACCCCCTCGCGCGAGAGATCGCAAACGCCTGCTCGAGACTACGCCTACCAACACTCTTTGAACCTGAAAAAGTGCATCCGAAGGATTGGGCGAACCCTGGTCGTGTCAAGGTCGGACTGAAGAAGACGCCTGGTCACCCTGTCAAGAACAAGCATCATCTGTATCGTCTTGTTGCTGAACACCTGCGCGAGAACCCTACGACTGAAGACAGCCCCGGTCTGCGTGTCCGCATTGGAGGCCAGCTACAGCCCGAGGCTGGAAAGCCCTATCCCAAGCCTGCTGTGCCGCGCGGGTGGAAGATGGGCGAGTTGGTGCCGTATCTAAGTGCTGCTATGACGGGTGGCGGTGTCTCTGAGAATCTGTTCAAGGACATGATGAAGGAGATGCAGGGTGGTGGAGACCCCATGTCAGCTCTTATGGGTGCGCAAGGAGGTGGCAGTGAAGAGAGCAGCAGTGGTGGTAGTAAGAAGAAGAAGGATAAGAAGGGTAAGGGTAAAGCATGAGGGGATCCATTGTACGGAATGTAGAGGGTGCCATGATCTGGGAAGGATAGAGATACCCAGGGATCAAGCATAATCACATATGAAACCAAAAAGATGAAATAATTCAAGATTCAATTCCTAAAAGCCCCTGAATGTCCGGGGTGATTTGGCAAAGCTTGCTTCTGCTATGTAGATTTGCTATTCGTTCTCTCATACCAACAAAATTCACCAGAATTGATAAAAGACAAAGACGAAATCAAGGGGTATGTAGTATTCTATAATCATACAGCCAACCGGCCCTGCAAAGCCTCCCATTCCTGCGATCCCACGATCTGGACACCCCTCCCTGAACCTGGCACAGCCTTTCCGTCGACGCCGGGCAACTTAATACGTAGACGAGCTGCTGTGGGCGTCTTCTTTCTCCGTTCAGCGTTGGCCGTTTGTCCTTGGAGAACGTGGGCCTTCTTAAGGACCGACTCTTGCCAGGATTCCCAGCTTGCATAGTCCTCCATCTGCTTGGCTGCGTGATACTGCGGCGTTGATCGCACAGGCTTCCAGGCGAGTTTGTCTTGGGGGAGGGAAGAGAAGTCGTAAAGGGAGGCGGAAGATGCCATCTTGATGAGCTCGCCGAGGGCATCCATGCCTTCGGCTGTAATCATGTTACGGCGCTTTTCAACGACAGAAGTAGGTTTCTTGAGTGGCTCAGCCAGCCATTCGTATTTATGTTGCTCAGATGTACGAGCCCGGCGGTTGTCTTCGCGTAGATATCGGACTGCAGACTGCAGACTCTCAATATCTTTCTTGAGGGCATCCATCTCGCGAGCTGTGGCAACGGCTCGTTCTTGACCAGCCTTGGCTCCAGCAGCATCTGCGCCATCAGCGTAGGCACGGCTATCGCTGGCAATCTTCTTCCACTTGTCGCGTTCTGATTCAAGATTCTTGAGCTCACGATCTTGCTTCTCAATGTCTTCTTTGAGGCTACCGATCTGCTGGCCTGAAGCCTCAAGCTCCTTTTGCAGTTTGGCAATGCGATCAATGTTAGCTTGGGCATCACGCATTCTGGACTCGAGCGTCTCGATCTTGAGGACAGCCGTGCTGAGATGCTCATCGCGCTGGGCGATGGTACGGCGAGCCTCACTATGCTCCTCTTTGAGGCGACGCAGCTCCTCCTCCGCGTCAACAGGGATCGTTTTGAGAGCCTTGAGCTCTTGCGAACGCAGTCGCCAGGGCGCAGGAGTGACATCAAACTCTTGAACCTGATCCAGGTCGGTAGCAAGTGATACCAGGTCACTGATTTGGGTGGTGACGGCTCGCAACTTAGACAAATAAGTAGAGAACAGGTCCGACTCGCTTGACGTGCTGACAGAAAGGACTGTCTTGTAAACAGCAGTTTGTACCTCTGCATAGGTGAAGGGCTCAGTGCGACCCTCGTCGGCAGTGAACAAGCTGTGGATGCCCAGACCAATTTGTCGTGCTAGATCGGCAAGTTCTTGCGTTGCCTCACAGCATTGCTCAAACGCTTCGTTGGTGTCTGGCAGCAGAGACAGCGATCGCGTTCGCAAATCCTGAAGAGCCCGGACAGCCTTGGCAGCGATGACCTTTGTGCCTCGAGTATGAGTAACAACCGCCTCAGACTTCTTCGCGAAGTGCTGAGCCAGCTCATCCTCCTCGCCCTCAGCAGGAACCACTCGTTGAACGAGGCCTCGCACGGTAGTAAAGGAGACGGCTGCGGAGTCGAGATGGCTCTGCATGACCATAGCCTTCATGTGAAGATCGTCAGCATAGTTAGCCAGGCTGTTAGAGATGTGCACCTCTCCCAAGTGAGAAAGGAGGGCAATGGTACGATGCAACTCATCGGCGCAGGTCTTCTCCTTCAGGTCGTCGCGGCGAAGACCGTCAATCCAGACGTTCAGGGCTCGCTCAACAGGCTCTAGCTCGTGTAGTGCGTTCTGGTACTTGGAGAACTGTTCGATGGTGCAGTGCGTCATGTCGCTGACGAAGCGATCGCACATAGTAGACACCCAGACGAGTTTGTCCGAGGCATCACATCCAGCAAACACATCGTCCTCGTGTCCAGGATGAGGCTGTCCGTTGAGTCGTTCGCGGATGAAGCTGTTGAGGAGGTTCGCCTTGAAGGCCACCCGACGGAAGCGAAGCAGAGAAAGAACAGAATCCTGGTCCTCCTTGTAAGTGTCAGGGAGGAATAGCTTGACAATCTCCAGGTGTTGCTCCGCTTCCTGGGCGTCCAGTCGTCGAAGTTCAAGGTCGATAGTCTTGACTTGAGCCTTGGATGCTGAGATCTGAAGCTTCATGTTAAGATCCATCATGGCCCTGGATCGGTCGTTGAGTTTCTCTGACTCGCCTTCAGTCACAGCTTGTGAGGCCTTCATGTCGTCCAGGTCGCTTTGCAGACTTGTCACCAGCTCACGGAAGCGTGAGAGGGTATATTCCATATCCTCTAGCGACTCTTCTTGCTGGGCAGCTCGTCGAGCCTGCTCAGCAATGACACTATCCTTGAAGTCGAGTTCTTCTTGCATCTCTTTTTCATTCTGCACGTGGTTAATCTCGAGCTCATCGTTGATCTCCTTCAGGCTCTCAAGATCATCAATGACAGCCTTCAACTCTTCAATTTGCTCAGACATGCTCATGTTGCGCTCTGTTAAATCTTCAATCATGTCTTCGGCACCAAGCGCATTGTCGAGTTGTTGGCGTAGATCTTCCACGGCACTTTCTGACTGCTCGAGCTTTCCGCGGCACTTGGAGAATTCCTCCTTCATAGTGTTGAACTCTTTTACGTCTTCCTCGAGCCCTTTAATCTGACCTTTCAGTTCTTCCTCCGTCTCCTGAGTAAGGTCGCGTAATCTCATGAGAGCTTCCTTTAATCGTTCGTTCGCCCGTTCCATCTGCAACCAGCCTGAACTTGCTCGTTCTTCGGGGGCCATTCCCTTACTGTACTCTTCGTTCTCTTCCCGCAAAATCTCAACCTCCAATTCCATCTCTTCAGCTTTCTCCTTCAGGGCTTCCAGCTCGGCCTTCAGAACTTCCGCTGTTTCTTCCGCCATTTCTCGATCGAGTGTTGCCAGTTCTAATATGCTGTCGTGCTCTGCCTGAAGCTCTTCAACGGAATCGAGTCGCATTTCCGCCTCTTTTAGTAACTTCTTCAACTCAGCATTTTCCTGCTGTTGGGGTTGGTATTTTTGTTGCAGCATTTGGATGACACTCTCGAACTTGTCTCTCTCGCCCTGAACTTTGTCAAGTTGTTTCAACTTGTCTCGATCTTCGGCGCGTTTACGCTCTAAAACCTTCAACTTGGCCTTGAGGTCTTCGATCTCTCTACTTGCTGCCGTACTTGTAGCAGGACGGGGTCCGGTGGTCGTAGATGAAGGTTTTCTTGCTACAGGGGGTGTGGTTGTTCGCGATGAAGGTCCACCTGTAAGTTTCTCAAGTGCCTTTGTTCTGGCTTGAACAGGGCTCCTGGGCTGAGGTGAAAGAATGTCCCCATTATCCTTAATAGGGGAAGCAATATCATCTCTGTCAGAGGAGCCCCTTCTTGCTTGCGAGTCGACAGATGTCCGTCTGGCAGCTGAGCTTGGCCGTGACGCTGGCCGAGATGCTGGTCGTGGCGGTCCGGCCAAAGACATGCGGCTAGTCGTTGTCCTCGGGGTTACGGATGCAGCTCGTGCTGTGCCTGACGAAGTAGATACTTGTCTTGTTCGAGTAGTGGGTGGCGGAGGACCCATGGATGTTCGTTGTCCCCCAACTGATGGGCGCGACTTTGCTCCAACGGAAGGGGCACGCGCATTCGATGGTGTTCCTGTTCGGGATACAGTGGTGCTCGAAGCAGCACTCAACTGCTTTGTGGGAGATTTCGTAGGCGACTTGATCCGGGTTAGCATTCAACTCAGCCGTTGTACAACAGTACCTACTCTTGCAATGCTTGTCGGCCGGGACACTCTAGGTACTGGGCTAGGACTGGGAGCATTGAGACTCTTTCTTCTACCCAAGCCTGCATCCCCTGCCACACTCGAGGCTCTACCTGAAGTAGGTGCGAAACTGCTTGGCCTTGCGGCAGGCTTCCGGGCAGTCGGCTTTGGTGTAGGTGCTTGTGCGATAATCTTGGCCATCACAGGTTTGACAAACATGCCATAGCCCATGGGGCAATCAAAGTAACGCTCTCCCTGAACGCTTCCATCGTTTTTGCCCGTCTTGTTCTCCAGCTCAACGCCTATCCATTCTCCGACTTGAAAGTGAGTGGTGCCCACGAAACGAACGATGGCCTTGGAGCCATCGTTTAGTTGGACAGTCTGCCCAGGCTTGAAATCCGGCATTATAAGGTGTTGTCGAGATCGTAGGGCATCGTGCCGGCACCGCTAGTACTTGAGGTGTTCTTGAACGGTGTCGAGGAGGAACGTCGTCGGCCTTTTCTTTGTCTTTGTTGATTCTGTCTCCTGAGGCGCGTACAGTACTAATTAGACGGGAGGGGAGCTGTCTGGGTAGTGCGTAGTGGAGCGGTACTTGAGTTAAGTCCCTAAAGTCGGGGGCGCGTTTACCTCTCGGATAAATTACGATGGCGGCAGTCATTCCCGGCGGTTAGCGGTTAAGGCGGTACGTGCATTTGCTGCAGGGGTAAACTCAAACTCCACCGACTTGCATGGATATCAATAGCTTCAGCTTCACTTGTATGTAAGACGTCGTCAGGTGTACCTAGGCCGAACAAAGAGAATAGAAAGATACTTATATGTCTAGGCTATAATTAGCATTTCAGGTCATATTCTTTGTCTGTATAGTCTCCGGACTTGGCTCAGACTATGCTTATCATTGGAAACGTATGTAAACAAACAAATGAACAAGCAGATCTGAGAATATTGACGCCATGGACTCCTACCTACTAAACTTTACATGCTTACTCCCATTGACAGGAATGTGATATTAACTGAGCCAACACATGTTTCCTCCAAATACACAACCCATCAGTGATGCGGTGCTGTAAGTTTTATCCTCAGATCCAGTTGTAATCTTGACAATGTCCTTTTCGTCGCCCACTTCCAAAAAAAAAAAAAAAAA
>JABSSZ010001378.1:0-53432 GCA_013755755.1 Fusarium sp. NRRL 25184
GTTGAACCCCCCCCCCGGAGAGGCTCCAAACCGAGGCATGCCCGCTGATCCCGCGAATAGCATGGCTGCCCAAGTGTGCAGATCGTATGGACTGCGTTATGTACAAGTTGAGACTTGAGCGACAGTGGATTTGGTGACTCGCCGTACAAGGGCCGTAGGACAGAATTGGCCTGGTCCCGACAACTTGGGTTCTGTAGGACCCGGTCTCTCGGTTCGTCGTAGATTTGTATGTATATATCTGCGACGCACTCCTTGCGGCCCGCATCTGCCGGATCCTGGATCCTTTCGTTTATCGTCAATCATTCTTGCTTTTCTCATTGTGATTCCTCTTTCTTGTCCCCTTTATTCCCATATGATTTGAAGCAGGATAGAGCCTGGCTTCATCGACAGTCATGTCTGTCCCCAACAGAGGCCCTGAGCTTCAGGCTGTATGCTATACTCTTGCCGTTTCCTCAGTGATAGCAGTCGTACTACGTATCTATGTTCGTGTGCGATTGGTTAAAAACTTTGGATTGGATGACTGGTTCATGTGCAGTGCTCTTGTAAGTCACTCACCTCAACGATACCCCAACATCACGACTATACATCAATTGATCAGACTATCCATACTTCGTACTTGACACAATAAATCTGTATACTTGATGACAACATATACTGACTACATGGCTGCATAGATCACATTTCTCCTGTTCGTCATGTCGGCCCTCCTTGGTGTGAAGCACGGTACAGGTCGACACAGAGACGACCTCGACCCTCATGACTTTCAGCAAGCAATGAAATGGTGGTGGTGGTGCTACTTATGGTTAGATACCTCCAATTGGGCTGGGCCTTGTTTACCAAGCTAACCGCCCATATAGGTACTGCCTCACGATGATATCTTCAAAGATCTCAATTGGCTACCTACTCCTCCGCATCACGACCCGAAAACTCGACGTATGGATCCTCTATGGCGTCATGGCCATTACTGTCTGCACCGGAGTCGTCTTCTTCTTCGTCACTCTCTTCCAATGCTCGCCGATCTCGTACTTCTGGAACCAAGACCAACCCGGAAAATGCGTCAAGCCTGAGGTCATCATGGCCCTCACTTATCTGTACAGTGTGTTCAGTGTTATATCAGACTTCACTTGTGCCATTCTACCAATGTTCTTGGTGTTCAAGCTCAACATGGGAAGGAAGACGAAGCTGGCTCTGATTCCTATCATGGCTATGGCCTGCGTGTTGGTATACCCTCATTATTACAGGAGACATCAGCTCACACTTTACAGAGCAAGCGCAGCAGTTGTCGTTCGATTCCCTTTCGTCAAAGATTTCAAGAACCCAGACTTCTTATGTAAGTCGCAACTCCAACTCCAAACATGACGAATTACAACTGACAAACCCAAACAGGGGCAACAATCGACATCGCGATCTGGTCAACAACAGAACAAGGGCTGGCTGTCACGGCCGGGTCTTTGGCAACGCTGCGGCCTTTGCTTCGATTACTCGGCCGCAAGCTTGGCATAACGACATCGGGACGGTCTGAGTTGCGGGACACTGATCAGCCAATGGGCTCGGGGGGGTTCAGGCCTTCAAAGGCAACCAACAGCAGCGGCAATAAGCATCGCGATCTTTTTAGCCTCGCCACATTCGCAAGGGAGGACGACCTGGACGGCAACGGGCGAAACGGCCAGGCAGCTTACGCTGGGGAGCACCATTTCCAAAGTAGATCGTCTGCTGAGAAGGGGGTCTCGGCGTGGAGGTCGAGGGACAACGAGAGTGAGGAGGAGTTGACGGGGCAGGGTGACAATTCACGGATCGTCAAGGTGACAACCTTTGAGGTTCGTGAGAACAGGATTTGAAAATCGTACCAGCAACAGGAATAATAATGACAGCCTTGATATTTATAACGAATAATAATACTACTTGTTTATAATTTAGAGAAAATATGTTTTAGTAAAATGAGGATAAAGGTACGTTATTTAAGTATTTGGGCTGACCTCCATGCCTTACTTACAACTCAATCTACAATAGTGCCAGTGACGTCAAGTCAAGCAGATTCGGGGACACGGGTAGCGAAGCTAAGCTACAGTGCAGCTCCAGCTTACCTAGAAGCTACAGCTGCTGCTCATAAGCTATACCAAGTCGAGCCAACTCAATTGCAACATACATCCATGACCTGGGCAAACCCTCATGCGTATGAAATGCATCAAGATAAGCTCGCTTGTCCCTATAAACGTACCGCAACGTTTCACTATCACGATTGACCGCCCATGTTTCGGCCCGCAGCTGAGCTCAGAATCCTGTTTTCTTCACATCAAGTCCAATCGCAATGGATTGTGACAGGCCAAGTTGCAAGTCTTGGCCCCCAATGGAGAGAAAAACACACGAGGAGTACAGGTTGGATGCTGCAATATCACGTAGCAGGCGCTTGTAAATGCGCGTCGGAGCGGTGCATAACACCATATGCAGTTAGTACATACAGTCTTGGCCAAGACGCGCCTCGCTTATCTGCACTCACGAGAGCGGCGAGAGGATCTCCGGGTTTGATGGCAAACATGACGGGCTTAAAGCCGGCTGAGCTGATCAATTGCAAGTTGGGTTCCAAAACTGCCGTCTCTTTTCTCGACACTTGTCCCAAGGCCAGGAACGAAAATCAATTTGTGCCTCTTGGAGATATCAAAGTGGATTTTCTTATTAAAGTCACGTACGTACCTATGTGAAGCATGATCTGTCAATTTCAGTATGTCTGAAGACGTCCTCATTGATAATGAATGAATATGGGCCCGGGTCAGGTAAACAATAATAAAGAGATGAACCTCAACTAAGACTAAAATACAATTGTTTTCTAAATTGAGACGATTTAAGAAAAAGACTATTGGTAACTACACGCACAGACATATCCAACCATCACTTCTTAACTGTCTTGCGACGAAGACCATAACCATGGGAGCCTGGAGCCTTTGACTTGTTGGCTTTCTTACCCTTCGCCTGCTTCCCTTTTGCCACGCTTTTCTTGACACCTCGGCCTGTTGCTCTATGTGTCTCCCGCTTCTTGACATTATTGGCGACCGGAGTATGTTTGGCAAAGTCAAGCGGGTCATGTCGGGGTGCTTGTGTCATAGCAAGCTCTCTAAAAGAATTATTGAGGATGGGTAGATATGGCTGTTGCTCCTCGTTTGGGCGTAGTCTATTGCGAGGTCGGAGATCCTTTTCTTCTTTGTCTTTTGGGAGAGGATAGGCCTGGAGCCAGCAAGTCTTTCTCAGGCCTTTAGTTCCAGGCTTGGCATCGAGGAACTGGGCCAGGCCCAGTTTCCAAGCCTCAATGACATATAGTTGAAAGCAATATAAATCCCAAGCGGCCAAGCTCTGGAACGTCCAGCGTGGCTGCCAACATTTTCCTAAACCCAGCGGATCTGGGTCTGGACCAAACGGGTGAGGGACAGTGGACGCCATGCTCAAGTCGACCAGCGTGCCGTTGACATACTGGCGATCAGATAGGTCCAGGACAACTATCCCGTGCTTGTGGAGCTCATGGAGTCCATCGAGCATACGAGAGAAATGGGAGACTTGGACCACCTGTTGATACAGATCATAGGTACACTCGTCATCGTATTCCACCTCATCTACCCAGTCTTTGACTATTCCCATGCCGGGGCCATTGTCCATGCCGATGAACCATTCCAGCTTTGCATAGGGACTAATCATCTTAGACCTTGCAGCCTGTAGCTTCTGGGCGATGGTGTCGGTAAGGTTGAGGGCGACATATCCATGAACTTTGACCGCAAGGTCCTCCCGACCGACTTCTTTCAGCCTGCCAAAAGCTCGGCATTCGTTTTCGAAAGGTGTGAAATGGAACTGAAACCCTTCGCAGGGTGTATAGGGCTTTCCGTTGTCGCCATATGCCGATGGGTAAGGACCTTGGGCGAAGTCGTCCTCCCACACGAACTATGATGCGGGCTGTCAGTATGTCGAGCTCTAGTGGTAGACGCCTCTGTTACTGTTCTAACTTACGAACTTGATAGAGTAAATCTTGTCTCCAATTCTCGTCTTGATAATCTTACTATGTGCTGCAAAGTCGGGTTCAAGGATCTTGAGAAATTCCACGTCATCCCCCTCAAGGTCGTGCTCAAAGGGCTCCAGCTTTGGGCCTTCGCAGTCAGGTAGAGGCTTGAGAGGAGGCATAACCAAGAATGAAGGGCAAGGAAGTAAGTTGATTCCTGATGAAAAAAAGGTTACCAAATCGCATTCAAGTAAGTTAGAGTCACCTGAAAGAAACTCAGAATGAGACACCGAAAGGAAGAGGGACAGGAGGAGGGAAGAACAAGTCAATGAGAGCACGAACAGTGAAACAATCGTAAATTCAGGGACGTGGCTCAACGAAATGAAATAAAGAAAAGACAGTCACGAGCTATGCACGGTCCAAGCAAACAAGTTGTGGCTTTGAATATCAAATTTATGCACAAAGAACGGGAACTTTGACCATGTACAGCATGTAAGTAAAACAAGACATCAGCACTATTGGCAGCCAAAATCAGCGGAGCAGAGTCTGTCCGTCCTTGGATAATGCCTTATCGAATCAAAAGGACTCTGTCGATTTAGTCTCATTAAATTTGCTATTTCACACACCCGTGTTTGTGTTTCCTGCCGACATGGTGTGCCAGTCACCCCAGCCCGTTTATAGCCCGCTAAATTCAGGACGGAAACCAACGGTTAACGGTTATATATGTTTGTTTCATTGTAGATAAGTGACTTAACCTTAAATATGTGCGCTTGACTTGAGAGCCATTTACTATTGCGTCAGCTTGAACCTTTACGAAAAAGACCTTGATCGGTGCAAGGTTATAACGTGTACCCGGAGTAACCTTTCGAGCATCACCAGGAGGTAAAGATGCAGAGAAATGGAGAAGAAAGGGGGGCCTTTCGTTCATTCTAACATGATTAGTCAGTTCAGTCCAGCCGCTATGTGATGCACGAACCCTTTTGAAGCCTAATATTGGCATTATAGCAAGGCAAACAGATTACGTACCTTACAGGACCCTACCCTAATAAGTCAAGATGAGCTGTCAAATAACTTGTTGGTGTAACGGACCAAACCCAGGTGTGCAGATCTAGACTCCGTTCTTTCTCCTGAAGGATGGGACCAGCTGACGCCTTACTGCATCCTCTTGTTACGGTGAGGAAGCTTTTTTCCTGAAGATTTCATCTTCTTGGTATCCCTCCCTAACTCTGACGTGGAAGGGAACCAGGCTATAAAACGACACCTTGGACCTTTTAACACTACTTTGACTGAATTCTACTCTCCATCTTATTCCTTCCATATTGATCGAGAACCATCTGAGCCATTCTGCCTAGTTTGCTTTTCTTTCTTTCGCTGTATACACAAGCGAAACATTGATCAATATGGATCAGTCATCTATACTCAGTCTCCTGTCCATCAGGAACTCAACACTTCTCGACACCACGGCCAACACCAGATTCCGGTCGCTACGTTTACCTACCATGATTCCTATGGATCCTATGAACATAACTCGTTGGAACGATTTCAACCTTATCAACATCACCAACGCCTACGGAGACTTGCTGAGCAAGCCTTCAAACATCATCCTAGGGCAAGGAGCCGACAAGCATTTCCGTAACCAGTCCGAGCTCCGAAACTACGCCTTAGATTCCTTGAATTCAACATTGCGTCCAATTGTGGCGGAGAGCGCGCGTGTGCTTGGCCAGAGACTCGGCTTCGCTCCTACCATTGACTGGCACCTGGATGCGCCTTTGGCTGGTCCGCAAGTCGTTGGAAACGCTCTCCGTCCTAGCTTGACCATTTTTGCTGACACGAATCCTCGCACAAACTTTGTCACTAGCATGGTCTACACCTCAAGCGCCTGGTGTTCCACGGACATTGGAACTGATCGACAAGAATCTACCTGGCCTGTCCAACACCTCGCGAAATACGTCCAGCCCAGCGGGACTCGCTACAGTTTTGTGATAACCGACACGGAAGCAGTCGTCCTTCGCTTCCACTCGCTGGATGGTGGGAAACCTGGCGCCCAGTGGAACGCGATTCCACGAAGTGCGTGCGGCGAAGGAACCTTAACGATCAACCTGGCCATATGGGCTCTCACCATGATGAGCCTGAACACTGAACACCGCTCGGTCGTCGAGTATACACGAACGATTCCCATCAATGCCTGGTCGGCGCATGGCGGTTTCTATCGCAACCGTCTTTCGGGACGCTGCCTCCCGTATCTCCCAACGGGGGCTGTGGTCGTGGATCAGTAGATCTAAGACATGCTCCATGGCTTGGGTACCGCTGTTGAGGGGCATCACGGTGCGAAACTTTCATGTTTTTAATTTCCTATGTTTGGTTCATCTGTTTGGGATATACTGGGGATAGACTGGGGAAATACAAGGGGTCAGATTGTGCAGGAGATGAAGTGCCAGCAATGTCGTACAGACGGGATCAAGTAACAAGTTGATCAACATAAGTTCAGTTTATTTCTTAATTGAGTTTTGGTTTTGGCCCGGCAATGATCCTGACTCCGAAATTCATTACACTTGCTTGCCTTTACGAAGTACACCTCAGATCCATCTCGGTTCTTTGCCAAGAACTCAAGCTTTGAGCGCACACTTGTAAGAATGGTTCGACATATCTACCAAAATATCCGCACCACCATAGGAGTGATTTATCGTTGATCTTGTTGTTGAGTTCCGTTCACTGGTGCGCCAGGCATGCCTCTCGAGCATATGACATACATCTGCGGGTTTCAATCAAGGAATATGAGCTTTGACGCACGCCGTAGGGCCTCCAACGGATCCGACCTGCAATTAACCGCGCCAGGTATGCGGCCGAGCTGAAGGCTCCGGATCGAGCGGTATATTTGGAGAGATAATGGCTGCACAATGGATAATAGCCGCCCGTATGAATCTGCACACCAAAGTAAACAGATAGTCAATATTCTCAATTTTGGACTGCCCAGATATCACCAAGCAAGCCTCGTTTGAGGCCCGGTTAGCTCAATCGGTAGAGCGTGAGACTCTTAAATGAGTACACCATCTCAAGGTTGCGGGTTCGACCCCCGCATCGGGCTGTTCCTATACAAATGATACGATTGATCTCTTTTTTTTGGTCCTTTTTGGTTCGAATGGAGATCTTAAAATGCGATACAGTCAAACTCCGTTTATTTTATAGGTAGGCATGTCGTGTCACCTGGGTGTGAGACCCTTCATCCGCTGCGAGGCCTTCAGTGTTCATCCATTCATTCATCAAATGCTGGTGTCGCCAGTCATTGCGTCTTCCATGCCATGTACATTTGCTCACTGTATTGAGTAATCGTGGTCCAAGCTCCAATACCTCACATAATAAACAGAAGGTCGGTATCTAAAAGTTCATGTCAGCAATTTATTCAAGAGGGATATTAGAGAAAAGACAGGCTTACCGATCGGATGGCTACTCGACAGTTGTGGCTTCTGGGTATATTTTGTCTCCAGAATGTCGCGAACACTGTTGAGCAATTCGACATAGCTCTGCTTAGGATTTGCCTTGATTGCTGAAATGAATGCCCACGACATGGCGCCTGTCGCCTGAGCATTAATCGTGGCGTCGGCTCTGCAAAGATGTTAGAATTGCCTCATGAATAAGTCAATTAACTCACGATGTCTGGTCATCTTTGCTTCCTGACCACATGATAACATCGGCAGGCGATGTTCGCGTATCCTTGGTCTTCTCATACGCACCGTCACCTCGGAAGGCGGTCTTTGCTAAGCCGAAAACAGAACCAGCGGCGCCCGCAATATCTCCACTAGAGTATGCTCTGAAGGCGCCGAAGAGGCCTGATGCAGCTTCCTTGGCTAGGTTGGGTTCTTTGAGAACACCCTTTGTTGAGTAGACGTATGGAAGATCCATAACCGTGGCTGAATGGCATGAGTCAAAAATGGCAGTGAGACGGACACCCTGTACCAAGGGCTTCACGACACGGAAATGAATCTCGTCATCGACGATGGGACCAGCTTCGGCGTGGTCAACGGGGTAGATGCACTCATCATATCCGTCATCTTCATCGCCATCCACGTCTTCGACCTGACCACCGTGACCTTGAAGGGAATGTTAGATAGTTCGATCCAAATGGCCGCGATGTACTCACCAGAGTAGTGGAGGAACAGGGCATCGTTGGGCTGAGCGTTTGACACAAGCCAACCCATGGCGCGAATCATGTTTTCGCGGGTGGGAATCATGGCCGGGTTGGATTGATCATCGGTCAGAATGACCATGTCCTCTCTCTTGTAGCCATATCGCTCAACAAGGAAGGCCGACACGTTGTGGACATCGTTGATACAGCCTCGAAGCTCTCCCTCCTGGTTGAAGTAATTGATACCGATTAAAAGAGCCTTGCGACGACCGGTACAGTTGGAATATTGGAAAGTGTAGCCTTCGGGAGCTCCGTGGCCGAATTGTTGGGGCGTAGATGGAGGAGGTGGACCGGCTCGAGCGTGCTCAGCATAGTGGTGCTGGCCTTGTGGGAGTCGATAGCCGTATGCGTCGAGGCCAGGAGGAGGAGGGTATGACGGAGGAGGATATCTCTGACCTCCAGAATAGCCTCCAGAATAACCGCCGTATTCTTGCTGGGGAGGAGGAGGTCCAGGAGGAGGAGCGTATCCGTAACCGCCGCCGCCTCCTCCTTGATATCCTTGACCTGGGTAGTAGGACATGTTGATCTGCTGTGTGAGAAGTGAACTGATTCTCCGGGGCCTGCAACAGTCGACGTGGAGAACTTAAGAAAGAAGAAGATGCAAGAGGGAGCTCGAGAGGTTTGAGGCTTAGTCGCAGAGTAGAAACAAGCACGTAGGTATGGGTCAGCGATCAGAGCGCAGCCTCACTTCAGTCTCACAATGGAATTGAGCTCGCAGCTGCAGTTGAGCTGCATCTGGAGGACGGGCGCTAATTGCGAGGCGGGGCAAAGTAATGGAGGGGCAGGACCTAACGTTAGTCCGGGAGAGGCGGGCCTGATTTACCAGCCCTGAACTCCCCTGAAAAGCCCCCTGGAAGTGACGCGAATGAAGGCTCTGGAGGCCGCTGGAAAGGACCTACCTCCCTCATGACACTAATGGATGGAACGCCAAGGGACCTGGATGGCCTTGGCGCTGCAAGAGCCCCTCCCCCTCACCGCAGCATCAGACGTGGATGTGTTGAGGACGAGCCAGTGAATCGTTTATGGATGTCACAAGGGAATAAGATTATGAGACGATATGAGACCCCTCATGGTTTCGGGGACAAGAGAAGATCCATCACCAGCCACCGGATGTTATTGCCGTCACGATAAACATCACGGGCGGCCTCCCGACTGTTGTGATGGTGACACAGTATTGTATTGCCGTTGGATGAATGTTTGCTTATTGTTTGATATTACCGCACTCTCTCAAGGATACAGACAGCATATCATGACTGCTTGCAGCTTTGCTCCACCACACTGGTGTTGCAACAGCGTACCCCATATTCCTTCATGCCATATACCCCTAGCTGCCCTAACTAAACCGACAGAGATGTGCGGACTTTGTAGTTTATGGAGTAAAGTCGAACAAGACAAGCTAGATAGGTACCTAGATAGGTTGCTAGGCTCCATGTTATGGGAATTCGAGGCGATTGCCCGTCATACCAGACGAGGAATAAGTTGGATACTGCTTCAGTTGACTCCACGCCACTATCAATCATGTGGAGGCATTTCTCTGTGCCTTTTATGTCGCAATTGAACGATGCTAGCATGGAATTTGTTGTTAATCCTTTGGTTTGGTACTCTCGGACATCATGCCCCAGCTTTTTCGACACGTTGACAAAACGAGGCTCGTTAAAGCCAAACATGAACGAAGCTTTAGGTTCGTACGTAGAAAGGTACCAAAGCTTAGAGCTGGTGACATTTGGCACCAGAGCGTTGCCCCGCCGGAACGGCCCGCAGGGGTCACTAAAGGTCCACTGATTGGCCACGTCGTAGCATTGTCACTGGCCGGTCCCCGAAAGCTTGAGGTTGTGTTGAATGGAGGGGTAAACGGGCTTTGAACGGGCCTGTGCGGCGGCTCTGAATACCTACTGAGGTGCCCTGAGCTGACTGCTTGCGCCTGTGCCTTACACGCGGTGCGATAGCATCATATCCGTGTCTCCCCCGTACCTGGATCACTCTCTGCCCTACCTAACTGCAAGAGTGTCATTTTCACACAGTGGTCCATATTCACTGAGACATTTCCCTTCTTAGCAGTGACTCAGTGAGACCCTACGTTTCACCCCACCATTCATGCACTGTCGGCAGCTGCCAAGCATCTCTGCCGACTGTCGATAACTGCGCGGGTTGCACCTAAATATCTAGGTCCTTACTCTTCACACCTTGCACCTCACACCTCAGGCCTTTCGCCATTATATAAACAGAACCCAGTCGCTCTTTTTTAATCCCTCCTCTCTCATCTACCTTACCTCTTTTCTTCTTTCCCCCACAACCCTTGATCCCCACAACCCTTGATCCCCCCAACACCGACTTCGCACGCCTTAGTCCGAAGTCACTCATCATGTCTTTCTTCAAGAAGATCGCCAAGGAGTTCGAGAACCTTGGTATTGGCGACAAGGACGAGAAGAAGCAGGAGTCTCAGCAAGGCTATCCCCAGGGCCAGGATAGTACGTTTTTACCACGGGAACATTTTCTCAGAGTATGTGCTAACTCTTCGACCCGCAGACAACCGAGCCTACGGTGACGGCGGCCAACAGTACGGCGCTCCTCCTCCTCAGCAATACAACTCTCCTCCTCCTCAACAATACGGAGCTCCTCCCTCTCAGCAGTACGGCGCTCCTCCACAGCAGTACGGTTCACCTGCTCCTCAGCAGCAATACGGTGCTCCTCCCCCTCAACCCGCCTATCAGCCTCCATCCGATCGACCTCCTCTGCCCCAAGGTTGGACTGCTCAGTTCGACCAGAACCAGCAGCGATGGTACTATGTTGAGACCGCCACTGGCCGCACTCAGTGGGAGGCTCCTGGCCAGGCACCTCCTCCTCCTCCCCCGAATTCTCGTCCTCCTTATGAGTCTCAACCCTCTGACGGGTCTCGTGGTTACCCTGGTGCTCCTGGTGGATATGGCTCCCCAGCTCCTGGCGGCTACGGTGGTGCTCCTGGCTATGGCGGCTACGCTTCTCCTCCTCCTGGTCAGGGTGGCTACGGATCGCCTGCTCCAGGTGGTTATGGATCGCCTGCTCCAGGCTATGGTGCCCCCTCTCCTTATGGCGCTCCTTCCCCCTATGGCGCTCCCTCTCCTTACGGAGCCCCCGGTCAATACGGAGCTCCCGCTGATGGTGATCGCGGTAACAACCCCTACGGCCAAGGCGAGAAGAAGAAGAGCGGCAGCTCTGGAATGCTTCTCGGTGCCGCAGGTGGTCTCGCCATTGGTGCTGTCGGTGGTGCCCTGATCGCCAACGAGCTTAACGACAGTGACAGTGATCACGAGCACTCCGCCGCCGCGGCTGCTGCCCCAGCTGCTGCTCCCGCTCCCCAGGTTATCAACAACTACTACGGAGCTCCTCCCGAGGACCCCTATGCTGCCGACCCTTACGCGCAAGATGGTCCTCCTGGTGTTCTTCCTCCCACCGATGCTGATGGTGACTCCGTCTCATCCAGCGACCGAGAAGATGTTCAAGAGGCCCGTGAAGAGTACGAAGAAGCTCTGGCTGCAGCTAATGACTCAGATGCCAGCAGTAGTGATCACGAGAGACTCGAGGAGGCTCGCGAGGAGTACGAAGAAGAGTACGAGGAGGTCTATGAGGACTAAATGGTGAAAAATGAGCTATGAATAACGACATGTTTACGTCTAACTGTAACAGCATTGCTTTGGAGCCGTAAGGGCAAGGAAGAAGGTTGATGGAGATGGATTTGTCTCACTTGTTGATACCTTAGTACACAGTACAATACCAAAGCACATTTCGTACTGCCTAACATATGGCGCGCATCTTTCTTGTGAAGTTTTGCCAGTACCGTTCCCGCGCATGTGCGTTGAATACCAATGTCTTGCATTCAGGCATATGCACGAACAAATGCTGGACCATGTTAGAGATGCAGCAAGTACAGGCTATCGCTGTAAGTAGAAGCCGCTTTCGCTTATCGGCATTGGGCCAAGAACTGCATTGTAGGGCCTTTTTTGCTGTGTAACAGTAACACAATCGCTCGAACAGCAACCAAGCCTCGGTATTTTAGTGTCAGGTAAGCAATTATTATTATACAGTAAAATTGCTCTGAGGGAGCCTCATATGAAAACAGAAGTGTTCCGGTCTCAACAACAAGTATTTTGAGCCCACCTGCAGTGCAGAACAACAGTTAAAAGAAAGACAAAGAGCGAATTCCCGAAGTCAAAGATGGATGAGTTGTCCGTCTCCACGCTTGGCATTACACGATAATGGCGGAGCGTACATTGCACAGCCCCCTCGACAAATTCTTGGCAACCGTAAAAAGTATTATACGATTTGAGTTGTTTTTCTCCCCCAGCGGGCGCTCGCTGGACGCTGTGCAAATTCTCACCATGTTGTAATGCAACGGTGAGAAGATCAGTCGGCACAGATATTGCCGGGTTGACGAGCTTGTTGCGGTCAAGCTTTTGTAACCTGGGAAATAAGCCTTTATCAGAAAGCTTGTCCTTTTGCTCATTTGGCATTTTTGAACCAGGAGGTTCACACAGGCTAGTGAGTGGTGAGCTTGGCATTGCTGTTGTGTTGTCCCGGGATATCATACGGATGGGCCAAGGCGGCGTAGGTAATTGCATTGAGTTAGACTTGATTCGCTGACGGGATAATAGCTTTCCATACTTACTCTTGATAAACCTCTCCATCTTATGCCTTGTTGTAAATGATCAGGCGCATGGGCTGAGGCCATATCACGACGTTAAGTATTTTAGTATGGCCATCAAAACAACCATTCAATCTCATTTCTCAATCCTAGGATATAAAGTTGAGCCTAGCAATGCTGACTCTCGACACAGGACTCATTCAATCCCGAGCATCACTCATTTGATCCATCGTGCAGTCCTCTAGGTATCACATATATCCTTCATCAAGCCCCTCTATACAGCCCTTTCCACCATGACGAGGGAACAGGGCATCACCTCTCGGTGTTCTTCTCGTCTAGACAGATGCACATGGCTACCATGAGAGCCATATCGACACGGGGCAAAACTACGAGAGTATATGTTTGTTTGCCAAATAGAAAATCGCGGCCGCTAAGGTGGCGATCGACATGGGCGACCATTCTACCCGTGGTCGTGTCAACGATGTTGGCGTCATGGTTGAGCCAACTACCTTTCATCTCAAGGATCTCTGCTGCACCATTGATTGAATTGAAGGTAGCTGTGGCTCTGGAACCGATGACTAAGATACATCAGAGGAGATGCCACGATCATCACGGAGAAGACTCACGCCGGAAGCTGCTCTTCACTTCCATTATTTTCGTTCCTTGATTGTTTTCCACAGCATACGTGGTATGGAAATGGAAGTGCTCCCTGACAATGGAAAAGAGATGGAGGCCTCGCATGTCATAGACCGTCTTGCGTCCAGAGATGCTCATCGCCTGGCCCTCGACCTTTAGGAAAGGTCTACCAGCATGGCAAATCTCAAAGTCATCGCCACTGAAAGACATGACCCTTTCTTTGATGGTGAGAGTCTCTGTCTTGTGGGTGATATAATCTGGGAAGATGCCGATCTGATGCGGCACCAGCGCCCTTGGAACTGGAGGGCCGGCTATTACAAGCTGAGTGGGGAGCGTTTCCTCATTTGGAGGGGGCTCCATTGTTATTGTTAAGGTAACAGTGATGAATCAAGATGATGTTGTTGAGTTATAGTCAAGAGGAGGAGATCAAGAGTGCTATGAGCAGAGTTGAGGTGCGTGTTTCATTGAAGACCGCCAAAGAGTAAGGTACTAGGTATTTATAAAAGTAGTAACAGCGACAAACGTCACATGGAAATGCCTTGAGCTGAAACAGAGATGAAGGCGCTACATCAAATGGTAGCCACACCTTGCCTTGCTTTGCGCTTGCCTGCGTAGTAGGGCTGAATTTAACTCTCGCTTGAAGGAAGTCAAGATCCTAGGAACCTTATCCATATACTAGCACTGCCTCTTTATTAACTCCTCTAATATTTGAATCTGTTCTATTTAGATATAGTAAATTGGTTAATGACTGTTGCATGGCTCCGATCTGCCGTATGCTTATAACCTCTTGAGTTTCACTGCTTCAAGTTACAGGTTTTCGCTGATAATGACATCGAAGAAAAGTCTTTCCCCAACATGGATTCCATCAAGAAACATTGTTAACCAATGCAAAGCAGCCAATTTCCGTTCTCAACTGATGGCCCCCCAAAGGTATCTACGTCACGAGATTGGCAATTCATTGAGCGACATGTGAGTAGATCAACGGAAATGGAATTGAGCACAGGAGGAATTCGGAGCAAACTTCCAATTCGTCAATCCGCCCCTACGGAACCTCTCAGTCGTTATCGGCTCCCAACGTTTGTGTCACAATGCTTGGCTAGAAATACTCCGACCGGCATGAAGACCAGTGGGTTTTGCGGCTGTGCTCCGTTCGCTGGCAGCACCTGTTCATTGTCAATAGTGAGCCCTTTAACATTTAGTGTAACAGCTTCATGTAACGGGACAGCCAGATAAGTAACACGACGAAGATGAACCACTGGCTGCTATCATGCGATAACTCAGCTCAAACAGTCGAGTAAGTTATGGCCAACAACGTACCACAGAGGCAGGGATAAACGGCTTTTGGAATGGGGAGGAGAGTGTATCTAGACATGTTCTTAATCAGCTTAGAAACGCGTATCTGCACCGATTTGAAGCCATAGAGCAGGCCTAACTGTTATTCTTGTAAGTCAACATGGCTAACCACCCTAGAGGCCGCCGATCAACAAGCAGCGCAATGTTTGAAGATGGCAGCACCAGATGCACGGAACAATCACGTGATTATTTCAACCGTCATGAACGAACTCGGTCTGGTATGATTCTCGCTCAGGGAAAACCCTATAGCATAGCTTGCGAGAGGTCCCGGGTTCAATCCCCAGCCAGACCCTTCTCCTTTGCTCTCCTTGCTCTCAATATGTTTGTGACTATGTTCTTTTTGCGCCCGGGCTCGACTACAGCTGAGTTGGGATAAAAATACGCGGCCCCACTTAAGCCGAGCCAATTGAAATTGCAGGGATGTAGTCTTAGCATGAAAGCCGTTATCAAACGGCAGAGTCAACAATGAATAGAGCACAAAGAGTTTGGCAAAAGTTAGAAGAAAATAGAGTCAACCATTGTCTATCCTAATCTACCCATAACTAATACAAGAAACAGATCTCGGGCGCGAGAAAAAAAGTCAAGACACGCAATGGGCGTCATTCAACCCACGATCCATTCAGGATATTTACAGAGCAAACAGGGCAAGGAAGGCAAGGGCGACAGTGGAGACGCCCAGAGAAGCAGCACCGTTGGTGATGGTGCTGGGGGTCTCAGCAGGGGCAGAGCCAGACTCGGAGCTGGAGCCGGAACCAGAGCCGGAACCAGACTCAGAACCGGAGCCAGAGCTAGATCCAGAACCAGAGCCAGAGCCAGACTCGGAACCGGATCCAGAGGTAGACTTAGAACCAGAGCCAGTGGCGGTGGCAGTGCCAGTAGCAGAGGCAGTAGAGGTGATCAAGGTGGCGGTGGAGTTAGAAGCGTGAGTGGGCTTGGAAGCACTGGACTCGGTCTTGGTCTTGGAGTGGACGGCAGAGCTGGTGGTCTCCTCATTGTCAACCTTGTCGCAAGAGAGATCGAAGAGAGGAGTGGTGGACAGGTTATCGGTGATGGCGAACTTCATCTTGTTGTCGGGGTTGGAGTCGCGGAGAGTGTACCAGAAGGTGGGGGTCTTGTTGAAGAGGTACTTGCAGCCAACGTCGCGCCAGTACTTCTGAGCATTCTTCACACTAGGAACAGCCTCATCCCAGTCGGGACCCTTGTAGGGCCAGCCAGTCTCAGTGACCCAGACAGGCTTGCCACCGGAGGCGGCGATGGTGGCCTCGTACGCCTTGTTGAAGAGCTTGGCAGCGTTGTCGATGCTGTTGCCCTTGCCGTTCTCATAGTAGGGGTACTCATCCACACCGATGAAATCGATGGCGTCGAGGACGGCCTTGTTGGTAGCGTTGCCCCAGACATCCCAGGTGTCGACGTGACCGACAGGGATCTCGCCAATGGGGGTACCCTTGAAAGCCTTCTTGAAGTCGTTGATAAAGTCAACGAGGACATCGGGCTGAGCACCGACACCACCCTTGTTCTTAACGCCAGTAACGGAGTTACGGTAGAGATCCTCGCTACCAACGGAGACACCGATGACGAGGTCGGTCAGCTTGGAGCCGTACTTGTCGACGGCCTTCTTGAGAGCGCTAATCTCCTTGTCAATGTTGTCAGTGCCGGAAGTCCAGACACCGAGGAGGATCTCGGTCTTGGTGTCGATGGCAGCCTCGAAAGCCTCGATGGGGTCATCCTCGGAGTAGGCCTGGATGTTGGTGTAAAGTCGGACAGCGCTGAAGTCACCAGGAGCGCTCTTCAGGTTCTGAGCAGTCTCGAACTCAGCCTGGAAGTCGGCCTTGAACTTGGCGGCACGGTTGGCGAGGGTGGCACCAGAGTTGAAACCGAGGTAGTTCTTGGCCTCAACGCCAAGGGCGAGGGCACCAGCAGCGAGGGTAGCGGAAACCTTCATGTTGGCGAATACAGATTATCGATTCTCGGGCAAGTGATCGATATGTGGTATAAGCAGGTTGGTATAACGTCGAGCAAGGTCACACCAGCCGGAAGCTAATTCTATTAAAAGAGCGTGAGTGTGATTATTCGGAAATGGTAATCAAGAAAGAAGCCGTTCTGGCAGCTAAAAGAGAGTGACGAGGAAGTAAGAATGCCGAATCCAAAAAGAGAATTCAGACAACAAAAAGAAAATGATGGACGGATGGAAAAAAGATGGGAAGTTGATCAAAGAATGAGGAAAGGCTCTTTGTTTTGCTTTCGGAACGCGATGAGATTAGGTAGGGGCGGTTACAGCGGACGTGGAGCCGTCACGTGCCGGACAGGCACTAAGTTCCCGGTTTTTCAGGGGAAATGCTTACGACGCTGGTCCACTAGGTTATGGTTAACGTGCCGTGGGCCGCTAAGAATAGAAGGGCATTTCTTGGAGGTGGGTGCTCATTGGACGTCAACCCCAGCTTCTCCTGTTTCGTACCCAAGGAGCAATTTTGTAATGCGTGATCGTCGATAAAACAATCGAGATGAAATGTTATGTTGCTATGTATTCTTGAGAAATGAATATCATGGCTCCTTTTTCGTATTGCGAGATTTGATGCTACCGCATCGTTTATCTGTCAAGCCTCTTCCGGAACTCTCGAGACAGAGTTCCAACGGTGCCCTTATCTCAAGAATCTGATTCGTAGTGGCGTGACTTATGCAAGGAACAATGCAACCAATTCTTGAGAACGGATGGAAGCTAAAACAAATCCAGTGCATCAAAGTTTTATCCTTGAGCCAATCTCCAATGCACACTCAAGATACTGGGATTTAATTCCTTTGTAGCCAAAACTCTGTATACGAAGCCAAGCATGGGATTTAATTTGATGTTTGAGTTATATCGAATGCGACCAGCTGTACTTCACCGCCTGGATCCCTAGGTTTCTTTGTTTTGATGTTCTTTAACTTCAACCTCAGACGTCCTCTCTTGATGCAAGAAGCAATTCTTTGTCGTGGCGAGCGAATTCCTTGGCACTTCAAGCGCTAAATTAGCTGAGGCTGAGGGTGACGATGGTGGGCCAAAAACTCCCCCTTGAAGTGGAGAATACGATACTTGGGCCTGGCTGGCACGGCTTTGAGGCCGATCGATCCGTTCCTGAATTGGGTGGGATGAGGATGGCTACAGATGAAGTCAACCAAGATGAAAGAGGCTCAATTGAGTAATCCCTTGAACATACGTATACTAGCATACCTATCTTTGTCCTGTTTATGCTGAGCAATAAGTATGCTGTCCAAACATTCACCCTCTCATCACGTGTTGTTAAGATTAGGCGCTGATCCTGGATCTAATGTCTCACCAAGACATTCCGCCATGACTTCGGTTGGGCCTTAGGCCAGCATAGTTTCAGCCACGCCTATCCAATGGTTATCATCATCAAGAACAATAATATTGTTGATCGAGCAAAAGGTATCGTTAAGTGACATGGCTCCATTCACAGATCGTCACATCACATGAGGCCTCCGACCGCAAACTCAACACTCAATCTAGTGCTTCTCAGCTTCAGGCTTCTCGTGAGCCATAAAGACCTCATCCTCATTAATCTGGTACTTGGCAGACTTGCGCGCCGGGATACCCTTCTGGAACTGTTCAAATTCGTTAGCTGTGTTCTCGGTCCTCGTATTCAGCTGCTTACCATGTAGTCCATCTCACCAAAGGTACGGTCCTTTGTTTCGAACATACGGAAATAGCCCCAAGTCAGAGTGAGAGTAGCAAGACCTGCCCAGAAGAAGGCCTGTGGCCCTGTTAGCACTGCATTGACGCTCGTATTGATTTGGGGTGGGGGGAAGGGGGGGCTTACAGTTTTGCCCTTGAGGTTCCATGATCCTGGAGACAACATCTCGGGCTGGATGAGACCTCCGCAAATGATGTTACCAACATAATATGTTGAACGAGCTAGCACAATTGTCTGTGTACGTAGACGAGTCGAACCGATCTCAGCAACGATGGTGTAGATGATGGGACCGACAGACATGGAGTATGCTCCCAACCACACAACGCAGAGGATTGATTGCGCCCAAGCTAAGGACAGAGTCTGCTTGGGCAACGCCAGAAAGCCGATAAGCCAGAGAATCACGACAAGAAATGAGAAGCCAGAGAGCCAGATCGTTCGGCGACCGAACTTGTAAATGTAGAACCACGAGATGATGGTGCCAATGAAGGCGATGCCAGTTCCGCCAAGAGCAATACCGTAAGATGCAGAGGGACTAATGCCAGTCTGTTGGAAGAAGAAAGATCCGCTGTAGCAAAGGGCACCACCGTTGGTGATCTGAGAGAGGAAACCCATGCAAGCGATCTCGGTTCGTCGAAGGTTACTACCTCGGAAACAGTCCCAGTAAGAAGTACCAGAACGCTCCTCAATCTCAAGCTTGTTTGTGTGGACCATAAGAGCAACGGCATTCTCGTAGTTGATGTTGTGTTCCGGTTCGGACAGTCGCTCGAGTGATACTTTGGCCTTCTCGAGCTGGTTCGTTCGGACAAGATGCCAGGGCGACTCGGGGGCCATGTACGCTGCGATGGCGAGAGGAATAGGCCATACCCATTGGACCGCAAAGGGAATTCGGTAGCTCCACGGGGTAGGGTTGTCTACAAGACCCTTTAGTACACCAGCTGAGATGAACTGTCCAATGCACCAGCACAGGTTGACATAGGCAGTGAGGTATCCTCGAATAGCAAGAGGAGTGACCTCAGCAGCGTATGCGGGACCAGTTGTAGCGAAGATTCCCCAGGGAATGTTGCAGAGGAATTGACCGACGAGGAGGACCTCGATGTTGGGGGCGAAGAAGACGACAAAGATGAAGGCAGAGAGCCAGAAGAGACCACCGATGAGAACCTTGCGGTGTCCCCATCGCGAAGTAGCCCAACCGTTCAGAAGAGCGCCGATGATGTTGGCAAGGGCGCCGAGACAATTGAAGCGCTGCTGCCAATTGGCTGAGATCTGATGTCCATTCGTTTCATCCAGATATTCGCCATACTTCTCTCTGAATCGCGGGTAGCCGTAGAAGGAACCGAGGAGGGTGACATCGTAGCCCTCCATGATGACAGTAGTCGAGATGACTGACCATGTTCTGTTAGCTATCTCCGCATCAACAGTTCAAGGGTGAGAACCTACGGATGGACCAAAAAGCAGCGCGCTTGTAAGTCTTGAAACCCTGCCAAACGCTATAGCTATGCTCATCGGCCGTGGCTTCAAGAGCCTCATTGGCGAGGGCTTTATCGTGAAGGTCTACATTCTTGAGATGATCAAGACCAGCATCGGTGCTTTCAATATGGGGCTGGATCTCCCCGGACTGCTTTTCGGCTACCATGATGAACGGATTCGTCGCTTACCAGCAGCAGACTACTTGCAATGAGGGTTGAGAGGCTCATGATGGCCTTCACCGGACATTGGGCATGTTATATCGTCCATCTTCCATGGATCTCCTCATGCAGAGATGATCCTCGAGGCCGGGAACCGGTTCACATCGCCGTAGAAATAGGATCGACGGCCCGTGTTAATGAAGCTATCTCGTAGTTGAACTTCACCGCCATTGGTGGAAGATCCTGCGGGGAAAGATGTTGGTGATGGTGATGGAGTGGTCAACATCGATCGTAAGTGGACCGGATAATAGCTTGACCACTAAGATGCCTTTCTCCTCAGCTTCTTCCTCCTAGAGAGGTGGGGAATCTGGGGTAGTTTCTGGGGATGGTGGTGATCATCGGATGGTCTCGGTCTAGAACCCTGTTTCTTTGCACGTCGGCCGATGTTTTAGACAGGAATATGACCGAAAACGCCAGCCAAAACGTCACTTCTGTCATTTATTATAGTCAATCCGGTTAAATATGACTCGGGCAATCCTTCAGAAGTAGCTTGAAGCTTCGCCCGTATCACGAGATGGCTGACACCCAGGAACAGGTCTTCCTCGGCTGCCACTGTACCACACCTGGACAATCACAATCATCGCGTGATTCGTGAAGAAGTTCTCAATGCGACGACACCCACTTATACGCGCTTATATGCGATTCGTCCTGTCTTAAATTCGACCTATATGCCTTCCATTAAGGTACCACGATCATGAGGCTTATCTTCTGGAAGCGATCCAAATTTGACAATTCCCCCAAATGTGATTGGGGGTATGTCGTAGTCTCGGTCTTTGCTCTTTCATTCCCTATTTTTCGCCGGCTGCTAGTAAGCAGCCACTTTTCTACCTCCTCATCGATGCTTCGCCATCTCTCGTGTCTTCCTATTTAACCATTTATACGGTTAGAACCGACTAGATCCATCTCTTAGCAGTCACAAGCTCCCCACGCTTTCAGACACAAGGATGAGGTGGTTGGGTTACACCTGGACATGGCAGTCAGGGCTTACACCCATTCACTCAATGCACGACTGCGGCACTCCCCAACTCAGGCTAATTTGGCTTAGCAAATCCATCTTCAGCCCGAGCAAATCAAAAGTTCCTCACATCAGAATACGCAATGCAGAGATGCAACTCGGTAGATCTTGACCCGAGACGGTGGAACCAAAGTTTGAAGGCAGCCATCGAACAACGCTTAATTGGCCATGATTCAAGGAAATAGACATCAGGTGAACTGTCACCCTGCAGTGTTTCTTGATTTGTTTCATGTATTCTGCTCCTTTGCGGGGTTTGATCGGTTGACGGGTTACATTGCCGGCGGATCATTCTGCAAGTTTCCGAATACGCTCGAGCCGCTACAAACAGACAGACGCTGATGAAAGGCTCGTGCCCCCTCATGTCCATAGTTCCTCGCATTCAGCTACACTAGATATAACGATAAATAACCTTCATATCACTCCTCAAACTACTCAGTCGAAGGAACGAGAAAAGTCTAGTTGAGATTGATAACCTCAACATTTCGAACTTGAAAAGTTGTGGCTATGCGCAGGAATCAGTACAGGCAGAGACATACCAAACTGACGGAAAACCTACGTGTTGTGGGACCAGGTGATCCAGAAGATCCTTCAGTCTGATAATTGACGATCCTGTATAGCTATTAACAAGGGCACGTCTCATCATATCATGAAACGACTACTTACAGACGAAGACCTGCTCCAATATAGTCCCTTCCATATTGTGTAGTCTGCTCTACACCGTCGAGGAAGAACTTGACTCTCACATCATGGCCGTTCTCGTCACGCAATTCAGCACGGACAGAATGCCATTCCTCGGGATTAGGATAATCTCTATCGAGTGTGGTAACCTCATCAGAAGTATTGAATGTGTTGAACGAAATCTTTCCAGAGCCTTTCCACTCTGCAATATCAATCTCAGGAGGCCATCCACTGGCGGCATTGAGCCAGAAAGCAGGCCAGGTTCCTCTGTCGACCGGAGCAATAAACTCAGCGCTGATATCATAACCACCACCAGCAGAAACAGTGAATGTCGATTTAGCATGAATTGCCCCAGAAAGATAGTGAATCGGATCTTCTTGGTCATCTCGTGGCTCAGCAGTTAGAGTGAGAACGCCATCAGTGACGGAGACGTGTTCCTCATCCATTCGGGCGCCGCCATTGTGTGTGGCTCCCCAAGGATACAGGTAATTCCAGTACGTTTCGAGGGAGTTGAAAGAGTCTGAAGGAATTTCTGTCGTTGCGCGTCTTTCAATAGGTGGTCGCAGAGCAGAACATGATGCTCCGACGCTGTAGAGCGCAATGACAAGATTTTTGAACTGCATTTTCTCGGCGGATGAGAGCAAAACTGTTGAGAACCGGAGCATCCGAATTTAAGCATGTCTTTAAATACTAGAAGAGCTGCTATACTGCAGCCCTTTTAATGTCCGTGAAACAGGAGCGATGGAACCCTACCGGGAACTCCGGGGTGTTGAAACAAGAACCTGCATTGACGATCACTGCGAAACGAAACGCATGGATAAACATTAAACGCACCAACAATATGTTTTCATATGGCGCCAGACTCAATATGATGATTCAATTATACAGGAAAGCCTGCCAGGATTCAAAGGTGTGCTTGATTGCTTGGAAGATAACCTCGAAAGAAAAGACTGAATAGCTCAGCATATGAACCAAAATTCAGAACTCAGTTACGCTGCGAACGATTTCCGAACAATTATAATATAAACTTGAGTGTATGAATTATCACAAGGGCGACATTAGTAACACACCCGGACAATTGTTCTCATGAGGTTATATCAAGGCTGTTGCATTGACCACATAAAATGCTTATAAAATCAAGAAGAGTCATTTAGGAATTTCTTATGAGCTGTGAAAGCAGAAGGGACTGTAATCAAATAAGGGAGTTCACATAGTTTTCCAAGTTAGTATACCCATTCGATGCAACCTTCATACCATCCGAAGCGTCATTGGGATCAAGACCATTCTTCGTTTCCCACTCATCAGGGATACCATCATCGTCTGAATCTTTCAAGGCGGCACCATTTGAAATCTCACCAACGCCACCAAAATCCTTCTCATCAGAAATTTGCCCTCCCTTGGTTCCATAAGATTTGACCTGGTCGATAAGAGTAGTATCAACACTATCCCTATGTAGCGAGTTTCCAACGCCTTTGAGGACTAGTTCGACGGCCACTTGGGGCATGAGGGTAGTAGGAGCTGGATAGTTGTATGGGGTCTTGACAAAATTAATGTTAGAGTAGCAACTGGTCTTCTCGCAAAGAGCAGCGCCGTCAAGCTGGCCGTTGCGGTTGGAGTCGTAGAAGTTGTCCTTGACGTCTGAGACATAGTCAGCAACAGACCTTTTTGCAAGAAAAAATGACTTACAAGCATGGAAGAAACTGTTTCCTCGAGTAAAGGCTGTGACGGTAGTGTCCGGGCCAGAGATGAAATAGTTATTGATGATGTTAGCATAGCTATCAGCTTGACTATCTCCAGCAATGTAACCGCCACCACTGCCCCAGTTATACACGACCTATACGACAGTAAGAAAGTCGTCCAGAAACAGAATCAGAGATTTACTCACATTGTTCTGAAAGTCGTTAACACCTTTGACCTTGGGGTTACGAGTCTTGTTATCAATATACAGGTTGCGGAACAAGCTGACTCCGCCATCTGTCTGCATCAAGCCACCACAAGAGTGTGAAACAAGGCCCTGAGCAATGATGGTGTTCTGGATGGTAACATTCGTGACATCTCCATTGATTGAGAAGGTCTCATCACGGCCCCACGAGACGCTGACGTGGTCGAAAATGATGTTTTTACCGTCGGCAATACCAATTGCATCTTTGCCTGATGTTCCGCCTTTGCCCATCCGGATGGTGATGTATCGCACAATAGAGTCATTGGCGTTGGAGAGAGACCATCCATTGCCGTAGACGACGATCCCCTGTTGGTGGTTTAGCTGGTATAATTGTAAAGGGTCTAGAGACTCACACCACCAGGAGCAGTTTGGCCAGCGATGTAGATGTTCTTAGACACGACGATACGTTCAGAAATCTTGATAACTCCACCGACGTCAAAGACAACTATCCTGTTGGGCTTTGACACTGCGTCTCGAAGCGAGCCCGTTCCAGAGTCACTGCTCGGCTTTATTAGACACCTCATATGAACAGGGAGAGAATCGTGAGCTTACTTCAGGTTTGTCACTTTGTATACCTCACCTTGACGACCACCAACTGCATACCTGCCAAAGCCCTCAGCTCCAGGGAATGCAAGTTGGGCTGCTTGCACCACCGAACTGGCTGTCATAGCTAAAAGCAAGGAAAATTTCATATTGCTTGAGTATAAGAATCCTAAGTTGACGTGCTTCAGGTGCACCGGACTCTTATCATCATTTATGTACAACAACCCCAAGTAGAACATACATCGGGTTTCAAATATCCTCCAATGACAGCATTTGAGCACGAAGAGGGAATCGAATTGCCTTGTTGGTAGAATCCCGGTGATGCAGCGATTGGTGGAATCTTCTAACAACTATTGCTGCAAATCCATTCCTATTTTGGTGAACTGCACTTTTGTAAGACTATGTACTGACATGTTTTGGGTTGCAAGGTTGCATCACACCGTCAAGGTGAGTTCTGAGACTTAAAGTTATAAAGTTATACAAAGAGAGAGACGGTTTGGCCCTAAACGTTGAGTGTCAATCAAGGTAACTCAGTTGTTGTTCTGTATTTTCCATCCTTGCATACAGGTAGCCAAGGCATATGCCAGCCTTGAAAGTCAAGAAGCAGAACTTAGTGTTAATTAGAGCCTTTCAAAACCGAGACCTAATGATGGAAAGTCATCGTGAATGTCAAGTAATCAAGCCTAATTAATGATACTCTCTGCTTTCAATAGTCTTGGCGGCCGTTCAAGTATTGCTCGAGCTTAGCGTGGGATGATTTGTTGAAAAGGAGAGGGAAAATGTATAGATTGATAAAAGTATATATATATAGCGAGATATATGATTGTCCAAATTCGTCTTCCGTCTCATGTATTCAAAGGAGTAAATCTGATGACCAGCTTCTCGCCAATTGGTCTCGCCGTATAAGCATCTTCCTGCTCGATACCTTCATCATCAACAATGGACGTCTCAAAGTTGGCATAGATGAACGCCAGAATAAATTTCATCTCATTCATGGCAAAGTTGGAGCCGACACACATCCGTCCACCGCTCCCAAAAGCCCAGAAAACCCTCTGCATCTCGCGATGCTTCACCTCATCGTCTGGCGATTTTCGGGTTTTCTCTTGCACCCAACGCTCCGGGCTCCACTCCTCGGGTTCGGGGAATACTTCTTTGTCCCGGTGTAGTGTATACGCCAGTGATGCGATCCTCACGTCGCCGGGGATATAATACCCTCCTATGCTACATCCACTTTGAGGTGTCTGGCGTGGTTGAGGTCCTGGAATAGGCGCGTGGAGACGCAGTGTCTCCGTGACAATAGCATGTAAGAGCGGTAGGGAATCGACTTCCTTAGGGTCTGGCAAAGCCGGTGTGTTCGTGATACCAGATGCAGCTTTTGGGTCAATCATCAAAGACGGTTTAAGAGACTGGACCTCAGCATGAATCTGTCGTTGAAGTTCTGGAGACTTTGAAATATGCCATGTTGCATAAGTGAGGGCAATTCCAGCAGTCTCCTGTCCAGCAAGAGAATGATCCATAACCTCAGACGCAATGGCTCGATCTCGTTGAAGAATGTTGGTGCTGTACAGGATGCTCTTTTCTCCATTGGTCTTAAACTCACGATCTATCCCAGCAAGCAGTGAGTTGTAGACTACTGGCTCGTCCGAGCGTTGAATGTCTTGACTGTTACTGGGGCTTCTATTCGCCTTGGACGTCTTCCGGACATTCTCGCAGAGTTCCCAGTTCCAATCTGAGAGTTTCTGGTTGGACTGATCAACCCACAGTGGGTAGAGCTTGAGCCAGGGAATCCATCTTTTGCAAAAGTTTGTCAACTTTGGAACTTCTTGCATCCAGAAAGGGTAGTTGGCCCGTGCAAGATACATGTCCTGCCAGTCACGGCGATATGGCTCGTCGGCAATGAAGTTTGTAGCGTTAGAGAGACCAAATATGTAGGCAGTGATAAGATCCATAGCAGTTGCTAGATAAAGACTGAAGACTTCGACATCGTTGTAATTTGTAGATATCGACTTGCGGGAAGCCCTAAGAGACCCGTCAAGTGCGGGCAAGAGGCGGTTGACGAGGATCTCGGCCATTTGCAATTTACTCGCTTGAGATGATTGTATGTACGATTTGGAGTAGACGTTCGAAATCATCCTCTTTCTAAGGGAGTGAGGCTTTGAATTGCCAGTGGCAAACATGTTTGGAACTCTATAGCCATATTAATTCTATTGCCTCATAGTTCAGTATCACAAGTTGAAATTCTTACCCATAATTATCAAAGACGCTGTACCAGTGGCCTTTCTCAAACCCGCCTTGATATATGGTCCGCATGCCTTCTAGACCGTCAACGCTGACTTCATTTGGACCAATTCTAATCACTGGGCCAAGTTTCTGGTGTGCAAGGTACAGTGCCGTATTCTCTCGCCTCCATTTCCTTGCTGCTAATATCCAGAGAGGACTGATATGGCATGTCCAGTGCGGTGCGGGTACACGAGATAGCGCGGAGAAAAAGACGGGATAGATGATGTATCTGTATATCAGCAAAACAGGCAGCGAGCCCAGAGCAGTAAAGAGGATAAGACCCATGATATTCTCTTGCGATATTGACGATGGACAAGCGTAGATATAGAAGTCGGTGCAGAAATACTGAGGATTATGAAAAGTGAGGGGTTCATTGATAGTGCCATCGTCATGTGGCAGATGGTGTAGATAAAGTTGGCAAGTATTCCCGGCGCGGGGTTTGATAAGACCTCGGAAGATACGAAGCAACCTATATCAATGCAACTTGAGATGCGCTATCCTAGAATGCTTATTTAGTGGCAGAAAAAAGCCTGATCATGAGGTGTTTGGAAATATAAAGATACGAGCAATTTCAAGCTAATAAATACCTAGCTTATTGTTGATATGAAAGACTATTATTGTATAGGGCCTGATAACTTTGCATTCATGATAATATTCTTTATTAGTTCTTAGCTCTAAAGTTTCTGATTAACCCTAAGCACTGCTTCCTGATGTTCAAGGCTTGTGTGTGTCTCAGAATAACTAGGTTGCCTTCCAAATCACTTTTAGCCTGACACGCTCGAAACCAGATATCGCCGCCAATACCTTGTATTTTGATGAAACATCAGCTTCCAGAGATGTTCACCCCCTACAAAACATTCACGTATCGCCACAAAAAGTTCATTCCGCTCACCAAGCCCGTGAGGCCAGTGTACAGAATCAGAATGCCATATCCACTTCCATAACCCCCAATAACCTTTCCCTGCCATGGTTGACCTCGAATGAGAGAACCACTCAATGGTCCAGAGATGATGTTTCCAACTCCTCTACCCACACAGAGGTGTCCATGCACCATGACAGGATCAACGTGCTCGTTTTCATCTTGAAATTTCTGCGTCACTTCTCTCATAATTCCCGGCCAGATCGAGGCCCAAGATCCTGCGAAGAGGCCGTACATGACGCAGAAAACGTACAGGACAGGGAGAGATGCTGTGAGTCCCCAGACTAGTAGGACTGAAATTCCCACGCCTACAGCGGATATGAGCATGCATGTTGTAACTGCAAGTTTATCGCTAAGGGATCCCATGACCATCAGACCGATTGTCGTAGCGATATTGACCAGAATAACTGTCAAAGCTGAGAGGATAGTTGAGGTACCAAAGGTTGTTCGAGCATAAGTGGGCAGGTAGATCGTAGGGAGGAAGTAGCCTGTTGCTTCAACGACATTGACAAGTTGATGCAGAAGAAACACTCTGGATGTGACGAACCGCATATTCAGAGGCTTCCTGTGGATAGTGGCCGAAAGTGGTAGTCTAGGCTTGATGAAATATGCAATCGGAGCTGCACTTCCAAATAAGATTCCTGCACATATTCTGACAGTGGTTTGGAAGCCATAGTTCTTGAGGAGCGTTTCGAGAATCAGAGGAAGTACAGCACCTCCAGCTCCGGCAGCACTCCAGACAATTCCATAAGCAAAGCCCTTACGACGAACGAACCACTCGTCTATATAGAGAGTACAAGGACAGTAAGCGAAGCAGCCTCCAATTCCAAAGAGTACTCCTTGTGTTGCTATGAGTTGAGGAACGGTTGTGCAAAAGGAACTCATGACCATGGCTAGTGACGTGACGAAGAGGCCTGCGTATGTGAACCAGCGGGCTTGGCGAGGGTAGAAGCGGCATATGATGACCACAAATGGCGCTCCAAGATAGAGCATGCCCTATTGAATGTTAAAACAGCTTCAAATCGGGATATTCGTTGCTTACAGTGGTTGTTGTTCCAATAGCGGCGACGCTGTTCGAACCCGCGAAAGGCTCATGGTGACTGTAGTATTCTTGAAAGACGCCAAATGAGAACCCAAAGCCTAGTTCTTTTGTTAATTTGTGTTCATAAACCCTACAGATGGGAGAGGTTACCAAATGTCACAGCTTCAACGACCCAACAAGCTGCTAAGAATAGATACGCCTTTCTCCCACCATCAACCGGAGGCAATGAGAACTCGGCATCCGCGGCTCGAGACTCGAAGCGTTGATCGAGGTTCTGTAACTGGACTGCATCATCTGACACATTTCCAATAGGAGTAACAGGTTCGATTGAGGTCTGTGACATTGAACGGTGTCTTTAGTTAAAGCTGATTTCGCGGTGAAACAAAGGGAAACAGATGCAATGGTTGGCGAGAGTATTCGATATTTATACAACAGCCAACAAAGCGCGCCTTCTATTGAACGTTACACTGCGCCTTTTGAACCTTGACAGTGCTTATTGAATTAACTCTATTCGTCTTCTGTTATTATTGTTCTTGTAGGGCGCGGAACATAGGCGATATCGGCTGTGGGAAAAGATGGCTGACGTCAAATGATACATCGGCTGCATTGTCAATCCGAGTCACATGGATAAGCAGAATACGACCATACCAAAGTTTGAGCTAATGCAATGGGCTTGGACTATTATTCTATAGGAAGGCGCTAACGTAATATTCTTATAAAATAGTCAAATTCAATGGTCAAATAGTTTCTAACTCGACAACGGCTGCAGGATTTTGCGACCAATCGCGGCTTTGATTAATAGGATACCTTGGTCTTGGAGGTTGAGGGAGTTTCCTAATTTTAGAGGGGCTCAAGTTTACATTCAAAGGATGAAGCGCAATATCAAGATGTATCGGGGGCAGCATGATATTATCTGTTCTCTATAAATGAATACTGAAAACCTTATAGTGCTAGAATTCTATAAAATACTCCATATAATACAATAGGTAGGAAATCAAACCACAAACTCATAAAACACCCTTGTGATTCAGAATTCGGCTCTAAACTCGTACGTAACACCGAAAAGTCTACCTCAAGCATATCCTTGCTGTTGCTGCGGGTGCTGCTGATGCGCAACCAAAGCTGAACTGCTCTCCATTCTGTAACCCTCATAGACCTTGCTTTGATTCTTCTGTCTCTTTCTGAGGCCCAAATAAGGGAAGAAGAAGCAGGGATGGAGGATAGTCACAGCCCCGATGGATATCAACATCATTGTTGCGTCGAACACGATGAAAAGTGTTTCGTTTCGGAGAACATGTACCCCAATATCTGGGACAGTCTCTGCGATTCTGAATGCGAATTAGCTAGTGTGTAAAGGATTGATAGTCGTTCTAATCTTACCGGTAGGCACATCGGATGATGATACAAGTATATGCAACACCCAGCGCATAGACAAAACACTTGACTCTTTTTGCCTCCTTGGGCGTAGCCTCCTCTCGAGCAACAGGAACTCTACCACGAGTTGGCATGCCGGTCGTGTACATATCAGTTGCATTTCCCATCAATGGGTCTCGTTGTTTCATTGCCTGTTTTCGACGTCGAGTGTAGAGAAGCATCAGACCACCACAGCACAACATGTTGGCAACTTGAAAGGCGACACCTCCAATAACAAGAGCCTCTCCAAGTTTCTGTGTCGTCTTAGATCCTTTTCCCATACTTTGCAAAGCTGTAAGGCCACCTCCAATGATCTGGATGAAAATCGAGATAAAGTCTGTACCGACAAAGACGAGAGGATATAGCCTGGGCTTGAGAAGAGACCATTTTGCTCCGTACCAAACAACGAGATGCTTGAATGTCACTGATATAGCAGCAGCGACGAGAGTAGGAGCCAATAAGAGTGTTAGGTACTGCACGAGAAAGGCATTCTGCTGCCATGGATTTCTTCCCAGCCCGAAGCGTCCAACATGGCCCACAACTTCAAAGACTGTTCCGATGCCCAGCCATATCATGTACGACCATGTTTTAGCCCGGAACCCTTGAAATATCTGTGCGAGGAAGAGGGCTGCAAAAGCGATCGCGAAGAACCCCGAGGCTGGCTTAGAGAGATAAGCTTGGTAGATGGTGTATTCGACGGGGCAGCGATCCGAGACTTTATCGCAGTTGTCGTAGGTTGGTGTCCATGTTTCGTTCTTATCACCCATTTTTGCATAGATGTTAGATTAGGTCTCTGTGAGTACTGAGTTGTGAGATATGGGTTAGAATGTATTTGGAATCGGGGAGACGAGAGGATTATATACAAATGAGACGACATCAAGACACTCATCTCTCCGTAGTCAATAGGATTTTGTGACCATCCATCTGCAAGACACGGCCACTAAGGCGTTCTTCTCCCAGCCATTCCGTCGTAGCTCGCAGATACACCCAAACTCGTTTAGATATGAGGGACTGATGACGGCCGACCAATAAGCACCTATTAAATTAATGTTCCACGTGGTATGAGCCCCATCTTGTCGTCAGCTTCGGGGAAATTAATGCGCTGAGATTTGCATAAAGATAAGCATAAGCGCTTAGTGGGAGGATGTTTGGAATTTCAGCCTTAAGCACAGCCCCTTACACCCTTACAGAGCTGAGTTGTCGTAGATCCTTGTAGCGCCGTATGATCCCCTTTTGGGTAATAATACGAGCTTTAGGTGATATTTAAATTAGATGGTTTAAAATGCGATCCGTTTCACAAGGACCTTGAAATCATGAACATCTTTAAATTCCGCACTTGAAATCCGAACTGCATAAACCACAGCCGAGATCAGAGAATGACCCAAACATTCTATTATTCTCTCGTAAACTTCATTGGCTCAATTCATCGCTATGGTTTTTATATGCCAAAAATTAGTTGTGGATCTATCAAGTAGCTACTACAAGAAACGCGGTCCTTCAAACAAACTCTAGTCGCGAATATCTTCAATTCATTCACTCATGATCAAATACTCAAAGATTCTTGGCACTCAACCCCAAAGAAGGCCATTACGCGAGCAGTTGCTTGGGCCTTTTATCCAAGACATGGCATGATTAAAGCCCAGGCACCGCCAATTTCCAGTGGCAGTGCAAAATGAATTAGTGACGAGGGCCAAGGCCAAAAGATGGAGTTTCAACCCTTGGCCTAGCGTCATGTTGGTCAACATCCCCTGGCCAGCCAAGAACACCGCCATAAAACATCAGATTACGCGGCGGCGCCCAAAAACCACCTGACCCTCCTCAACTGCAGCTTACCTACACATCCATACTGATTCAGCCATGTCGAGTCCAATATGTCCTATGCCGCTAGGCGAAATCGTCAGGGATATGCTGGGGAAAGAGAAGGAGACGAATCCGGTAAAGAAACTCTATGATAATGCTTTTAAAGCGGATATTGGGAGGTGGATAGCTTCGTGTGCGGTTATTGGGCTTTCGGCAGGGATAATATCCAAACATCCGGGACACAATTTGCTTGCTGCATCAGCATACAATCTTGCAGTCGTTGGTCCACTCACTTATATACATATATAAGCTTGCTGACCAGATTCAGGGAGCTCTTCATTTCTTTGCTTTCAAGATACCAGTCAGGCCACAAAGTCTCAACAACCCAAGACCGCCAATATGGTATATTTTGATTCTGGCCCTTTCAACTGTAATGTGGCTTGCCGCTCTGACCGTCATATTTGTTCTTAGGGGGGATATAGATGCGTACAACGAGTCACGTCTCGACAAGCGAAGGACGGGCTTCGTTGGTGACATATCTACTGGAACAGTAGCGATGCTTGACAACCTTAGCATTGCATGTGGCTGTTTTGGCATTTGTGCTTTGTAAGTAGCTCCCTTGTTAACCCTGAACTCTTACTCAACCCCCTTTAGCTTGTTTTGCGTATATCAGTGGTTTATTGTTCATTATCTTTACTCGACAAGATTCAAGAAGACTGAAATGCGAGAGGGATATAGAAAGATCAAGAAGATCGAACCTCCCAAGGATGGCCCACCAACCGCTGTTTAGAATTGATACCCGGAACCCAAATAGTTATGAGCTGGCTTAACTGTTTTAATATAGATTACTTGACTTCTGCTTGCGAATACCGATAGACAGTGCCACAAGGGCTGCATCCGACTTAATTTCCAGTCACTTCGACTTTACATCATTTGCAGTGATTGCAAAGATTATAGCCAAGTGTCTCCGGTGTGTTATCTTGTCTAAAGGTATTAATATTCGATGTAATATCACTCAGTGCTTTGTTGTTTACAATCATTATATTGTACTTGGAATCAATTGGTAGAGCCACAAAGAACTGGGTTACCAACCACCAAGAACCCGGAAATTAATTATTTATACTATGCCACTGAGAACTTGCTGTGGTAGTTAACTGTCCATCTTGTGAACCGTGGCGATGAAGCGGCCAGCGGGCCCGTGATAGTAGCCTCATGGGACTTAAGACCAATCAATGACTGCAGGACAATCATCAACCAAGTTTTTTGTGGTCGAGAGAGCCTTGCCGCTGCGTTACATGATATGGTATGGTCTTTATGCTGGAGGCCGACCTCGTTGTTGGCAAACACCAATGATTACTGCCACTTCTGCCTGTTGCTTGTTGGTCCATTTGGTGAATGGGCAAAAACTGGAACAAAGGAAATAGGCCTCCAGAATTATGCAAGATGAGAGTCTTCTTTGAGGGTATAAATACCCTTTGCCTTTGGTAGGAAATCACTCTCACTTCTACTCAAGATGTCGTTAATCAGTCGCGATTCTCCAGCCTCCAACATGTCTTCCGACGCTGACACGTCAAGCTCTAGCCTTGGCCAACATGCTACTTCTGGGCAAGATGATCAAGCAAAGATACAACCGACCATGGACTCCTGTACTGAAGTTCCAGAGCCTGAGAGATATGCTCAAGAAACTATCCGCGATTATCTCTTGGAGAACGTCGAAGAGTTTCGCCGTCTCCATGAGTTGAGAAGAAAGGTATGTCTGTGACAAAGATACTGAGAAAGGAGAATTGTTTAATGAGGAAGATAGGGCTGGGAGACAAGTGGAGGCGACGCTCACTTCAAGAAACGACGAGCAGCCGCAGATAAATGCAACGCGAACAGTACTCAGTTCTTCTATACCATGATGAAGACTATCGCAAACGACCTCGATAAGGCAACTGGTGCTCTGAACCTGTCTAAGATCGAACAGCCGGCTTTACTGGACATGTGCGCAGCTCCAGGTGGCTTTGTTGACGTAGCCTTGACCAAGAACCCCGGCGTTCGCATCAGAGCCATGAGTCTTCCCGTTGAACACGGCGGGCACGATGTCAAGGTGCTCGATGCGCAAGTGGACGTGGAGTTTCGCGACATCACAACGCTGGCAGCTGATATGGGTATTACCAAAGACGATGTACCGTTGAACTTTCCAGGACCATATGACTTCCTATTCGAAAAGGTCTTGGACGATACCGACAAGTTTGATCTCGTCTTCTGTGATGGTCAAGTCCTGCGTACCCATGCTCGCGCAGAATGGCGAGAGCCCCGAGAAGCGACTCGTCTAACTCTTACACAGATTGCCCTTGGCCTCCAACATCTGAACAACGGCGGTACAATGGTGATCTTAATGCACAAGCTCGACAGTTGGCGAAGCTTTGACTTGATCCATCAGTTCAGCAAAATGGCAACCGTCAAACTGTACAAGCACTACAGGCACCACAAGATCAGATCTTCATTCTATCTTGTCGCAAAGAATATCCAAGCTGACAGTGCATTTGCCAAGGAGATGGTAGACATGTGGAAGCAGAGATACAAGATTGCGACGTTTGGTACTGATGAAGAGTACGCTGAGATGCATCGAGTCACTAGAGAGACTGCGCTGGTAGAGCTTGAGAAGTTTGGGGAGAAGTATGTTGCTATGGGGAGGAAGATTTGGAAGACTCAGGCTGATGGGTTGGAGAAAGCGCCTTTTTTGAAGAAACACACCAAGGAGCAGAGCATGCGCAGGACAAGGGAATGAGGTGGCGATGAGCGATGGGAGTTAATACGGGAAACCTGTTCTGCACATTGATCAGCAAGACCTCAATCCTTTGAGCCGTCATCGGAAGTGTCATAGAAGAGGCTTCATGCTAGGACAAGCAAAGACCCATTGCGTTTCCGGCTGCATGTGCAAGCAAGGGTGCTAGACATGATTACCATAACAGTACGATCAGATAAGATAATCTATTGACTGGCCCAAAGATCTTGGATCCTCAGGATGATCAGCAGCTAACTAGTCCTGCGTCTCTAACACGAGAGGCAAGGATCAGCAAAGCGACTCCGAGTTCGCCCTCGTATAGCTTTCAGCGCAGTTATTTAAACACGGCTCTCACCTTGGTACAGGTATCAAATAAAATACAATTTCTATTGCATAATTAAAATGGCCGAATATAGACATTATGCAACACCACATCCCGAATGGGTCCATGTACGCTAAGTCATGTGCAAACTTCATGATATTGTTACTCACCTCATCAGTTCCCAAACAATCTCCCCCAAGGCACAAAACCAAGCCTGGGCATGACCAGAGACCATAACTCGATTATCCCACAGGAAGGTCTCGATATTTACGAAATAAAAGTTCCTGTACGCGATAACACGCCTATAACTCTGCGCATCTACCGTCAAGCTGCTAACAACGATGCCCTCCCTCTGTTTCTCTACATGCACGGCGGTGGGTATGTCACGGGTGGTCTTGAAACAGACGATGTAACATGCAGAACCCTTGCGTTAGTAATTCCTTTAGTTGTTGCAAGTGTTGAGTATCGACTTGCTCCGGAGCATAAGTTCCCTGTTGGCTTTGAAGACAGCTTCGACATCGTCCGCTGGGTAAGGTACAGCGCTGCGAAACTACCACCCGCTAACATTCTGTGCAGGTTGCATCGTCAGAGAGCCAGACGAAACTTAACACAGACTTGTCCAAGGGCTTTATTCTCGGTGGCACGTCTGCTGGCGCCAACTTCACTGCCGGAATCTCGCACTTGGCTCGTGATGAGGGCCTCTCTCCAAGAATCACCGCTGTCGTGTTTCTCGCTGGGAGCTTCTGTCACCCAGACGTCAGACCGAAGAAGTATTTGGACCGCATTCTGAGCGTCGATGAGATCAACGATGCACCTGGCCTCACGCGAAAGTCAATTGACTACTTCGGAGGTACAATACATTCTGGCAACACTCTTCACTCAATACTGATCATGTAGCAGGACTATACGGTGCTCCCCCCGAGGACAAGCGACTGTCGCCTCTTCTCTTCGACTCCCATGCAGACATAGCAAAGAAAGCATACTTTGCAATCTGCGGTTGGGATCCGCGTCGGGATGAAGCAATTCTCCTTGACCAACTGCTGCAAGAAGCCGGGCTGTCAACCAAGTCGCACATCTACTCAGGCTTACCTCATGGCTTCTGGACGACTTGTCCTGACTTGCCTGTCTCCAAAAAGTGGCTACAGGATCTCCTTCAGGGTGTGCACTGGTTATTAGAGTAGAGGTAAGCCGAAAGTATAATGGAGGCGACGGTGGACATAGGACGAAACACACTCAATTTGTTCCAAAGCAGTTAATCAGTACCATCATACATTCTGCCCTTCCTTTACCTTCCGGTATGCCCTTTGACAATTCCCAAAATCAATCCCAATATGCTTTTCCAGAATTTCCAAGACCAAGATTATGATATCCTACATTTTCAGCTCCTCCATCTCCTCAGAGAGAATACCCTCCTCCACAACCTTGACCTTGACTTTCATTCCCCAAGGTTCATCATCACCAATCCAGTTCTTCTTCTTTCCAATCTTTTCCACGTCACTAGCTGCGTCTTCGACTGTCTCCTTTGTTCTTGCTGGGTCATCGTGTGTCTTCTGTACCGAGATTGTGAGCAGAAGGCCTTCCTTATTCTTCTTCTTGCCCAAAGTGTACGACCACTGAGAAGTGAACACCACACGTGGCTTCGACTTGTGGATCTTACCGGCTGGGTAGAGCACGGTAATGAGTTGTCCGACCCTGCCGAGGTATGATGCCCACCAGACTTCCTCAGGCGTGAGCATATCGCGAAGTGACTCACGGAACTCTAGCTCACGAGGAGGAAGTTCACCGCCATATCTGGACTCGAGCATCAAGGCCAACCTTGCTCGATCTTGGTGAGAAACACCGTGGATCGCAGACATGTTTCCGACACTGGTGGAGTACAGCGCCGTCGTCGAGGCCGTCTCCTTACTCATAAACATGTGGAGATACATCGCATTGGCGAAGGAGTCAACAACAGGCTCGCCGAACTCCGCTGGGAACTCCTTCTTCTTAGAAGGTTTCGGGATTGCGTTCTTGAGCAATTGCTGAATGAGATGTCGCGAACCCGGGGCGAAATAGCCCGTGGCAACCTCTAGGGGAGACTGAGCTCGAATAGATAGTGAAAGCTGGCGGAAGAGGAAGCCTTCTCTTACACCACCCTGACAAAAGTGTGCCTCTCTGATACCTCCGGGAATGGACTCTGAAAGGACGTTGACCAGGAACGCGACCGCGGGAACCTGGGATCTTCGACGATCGGAGACACGGAAAATGTCCTTCGCAGCATGAGCGACATGCTTAAGAGCTTCAGTATCCTCAAACTGCTTGCGCTTGGCTGTGTATCCATTGATAATGGAAATGGGATAGTAGCTACCATCCGTCTGATTGAGGTACAGAAGCAAATATCCCCATCCTCTGAAACCACCTCCTGAGAGATAAATACGGTACCCGCCTTCCTTCTCAGCCTTCTCAGTCATCTCCGCAGGGATCTGCAGATTGTTGTATGCGTCCTTGAAGTTGGCGATCATTTCCTTCTCAAAAGCCTTGACAGCTGCATTGGCTTCATCCTTCTTCTTACCGTCACGAAGATCGTGGAGCTTCTTGGTCAAAGCAGCAGCTCCATATGGGAAACTGAAGCTGCCTTTGGGGCTCATACGAACCTGACCGCCCGAGCTGAGCATCCAGGTAATCTGGGTGCTGCCACCTCCAAGGTCCATCACCAGGCCTTCCATGTTAGAGAAGCCACTGGCGATGCCGAGGGCACCAATCTGACCTTCTTCTTCCTTTGGTAGAAGCTCAACCGTCAGACCGGTCTTGTCTTTGATAGCAGCCAAGAACTGCTTCGAATTGAGGGCAGCGCGGGTGGCTTCGGTCGCAATAACATGGATGTTCTCCTTCTTACACCGGAAGTCCTGGCAAACGACAACGAATCGACTCAAGACTGAAACCACAGACTCGATGACATCGTCGGGGATTGGAATCTGATCTCCAGTCTCGGGATCATATTGAGAGTCGTACAGAGAAATGGAGGCGCGATACTGGTAAACAGTTGGAAGCATACGAGCCAATGGGTTTGAAAGGTCGGAAATTGAGAGACGAATTCCATTGCTAGTGATAGCATCACTTGTCAGTTTCTTTGTTGCAGTCGATGGATCGTCTGTCTCTATTTTCTCACCTGCCCATGTCAACAACACCGACTAGCTTGCCCTCATGGCCCTGCCACGGGGGATGGCCACCCTGAAGATGCGCATACGGCGGCTGCGCATCCTCATCATCGCTGCTCTCGTGGCCAAACTCGGCGATTGGGTCGATAACTTCAAAGTCGGAAAAGTCCATCATGGGCTGTCTTGGTTGTGGAGGTGAAGATGCAAGATGCCCGTTTGTCGTTGATGACGTTGGCAGATGCAGAGCTCCCCAGTATTTAGGGTCGTCGGGGCCTCTATTTCAGGGAGCTTCCCGTCATCAGAAGGGAAGCTAACGCACTGCGGCGGGTTTCAGCTGTGATGGGATTGCCCTGACGTACGCCAACCTTAAATGAGCTTTCCCAGAAATCGAACCAGTTACGGTTGAGCAGCGACGCCAATAGTAGCACAAGCTACGCGATTGAATCAAGTCATTGGCCAGGGCAGAGATAAGCACGAGATCAAAGACGTTATCGTGACGGATTGAGATCTGAACCGTTGTTCAATCTAACAAGGCTTCTCTAAACGGTGAGGCAACAAGGTTAATAGACACACGAATAAACCTCAAATCGACAATTTACTTCAATTACCAACTACGAACAAGATTAATTGCCGAAAAGCAGCAGTGAAATATCGTTATCTATGTACAACAGGTCCAGCCATCTCCATTCAGAGCCCGCAAAGGTCAGAAAGACTTATGGTATTTATCCTAAGTCACAAAATATTTAGGTAAATTTATCCTAAACTTATGAGTTTCTTTGACTAGTTTATTTAAACCGTTGATTATTGTGGTTATCAGTTCTTTTGTTCCCCAACGGCAACAAAACTTAGACAATCGAGAGTACCGAACGCCTTCACCTGGTCCAAAACCACCTCTGAGTGAAACTCGGCTGATGTAATTTCATCGAGGCAGGCTCTCAAGACAAATCGAAGGGCTTCGCGTGGGACCTGGTCACCCAGTCTCTCTCCCTCGGAATCGTCGACAAATGTACATAGAGCTATGTGTATAGCAGAAATGAGGGCGGGGATCAGCTGCGTTAAGGCAGGTCGATTTTCTAGAAGGGAAAGGGCCAGTGAGAGTTCAATGTTTATATTCCAAAGTAGAACATACCGTGGCCTCTTGAATGAGTTGCTTTGCTTCTTCATCGGTGATTGGCTGTTCAAATTCGAGGAAAGCATGCTCGCCGGAAGTTCGTGTCTCGATACTGTACTTCTGGTCTGGGTTAACCAACTCGTATATCATGGCGTCGAACCTCTGGGCTTCTCAGATATCATCTTGGATGTTTCCCATATGAGGTGGATCTTGTTTTGGAAGTTCCCTGGCTGGGTCAGTACTAGTCGATGATTTGCGGCAATTCTGGCGGCTTCGTCTTCAACCAAAATCCCTCTGACTCGAGAAGTGGTTGTTTTGTCTTCAGAAACGAGCTTTCTGATCTTGTCACCGATGTGCTTGACCCTCTGCTTCTTGTTCATTTCATCCGAAATATCGCCCTAGAATTCATGATAAAAGAACACTTGCTCGGCAGGGACTCGGTGAGGATGAAGACGCCCAGACTTGTTGGGGGGTTGACGGAAGATTGCGGATTGCGGATTGCCGGTCTTGCCCCACGGACACTCAAGGCTCTCATAGTGATATACCGATCGCCTTCATAGTCGTAATCGTGGCCCTCGAGGTTTGCGTCTGAAGTGATGGGATTGATGTAGAGGCAGCTGTCAGTCTGTTGGCATAAAGTCCTCTTTATCGAAAGCTACCTTATGGTATTACTTACGTGCTTGGCCTCATGGAAGGAAGGTTCGAGAAGCAACTTTGAGTACGTTCTCGAACGGCAGAGCATATTTGTGATAGCCCTCGACTTCCTGGGGGTTCCAAGATGCGGATGGTCGGACAGCCGGAAGCCCCTGGTGTCTCGGAACTGCTCCCAAGCGGGAGCTCCAGAGCATCCCAACTGCTGAAGCAACTTCTCCAAGCTTTCTCCTATTCTCACACCTACCCACGGAGTTACGACTCAAGATCTGGAAGACAGCCTGCCTGCCTTGCTCGAGAAAAGCCTTCACTATGTTACCGTGGATGCCGTGGAATCAAGTCGATATCCGACGAAGTAATTCGCTTGGCTGAGAATATGTTTCGACGTGGGAGTGAAAATGCGCACGGCGTCGGGACCGCGGGGAAGAATACCTCGACGGGCCTGCTGTTGTTTCTTTACGTTGGGCTTAATCCTTTTCTCATCCTCGAGAAACCTTTTTGGTTCCCTTCCAAACATGATCCCAACCTCCATGTACTCCTTAGCGACCTTGATGTCTTTGATAAGCTCTTCCCCAGCTGTGAGCTTGGGATACAGTGCCAAGTCTAGTATGTCGATAGTGCAGATATATAGGTGCGTTTATTGTAGTCAGGTTTCATTCGACTTGGCTGGGAGTATATACGTCTATCAAAAGGCTCTGTCTTGATTATTTAGGTATTTATGAGAAAATCTCAAGGCAAAGAGAGCTAGCAAGTAATTATGAAGAAGGAGGAGAATGAAGGTTCCAAAAGCAGGAAGGTAGTAACATATTTATACCTGAAAGAGCCAGGCAGAAGTGCATTCAAACACACTGCATACCTACCACAAACTTTTAACCATGAAATCTCTAACATTTGAGGAAAAAGAACAATCAACAAGTAAAGCTTACTCAAAGATACAACTTACTCAGAGCGCGTCTGGTGTCTACTTATCTCTATGTGTGTCTAAGAATTGCCCAGCGTGCAGCTATGTTTGCTCCCATCAGCAGAAATGGCTTCTTGTTACAGCTTGTTTGGTATGCATAATAATTCATTTTGTTTCTTTTGAACAATTGATACAAGGGTGATTTGGATCAGTATTAAGCAAGCATCATGTAAGGCCAATTGATTTGACTTGACTGTGATTCACTGTCATCAGGTGTCGGGCATCATGAGAGCATAAACATGTCCTTTTCCTCGTTTGCTCTTTTTCTTTTCCTCTTTTTCTTCCTTCCTCTTCAACTCAAGTGAATCTGTGACGGCAAACAAGAGACAACCTCTCAACTATTCGCAGACATCGCCAACTTTTTGTCATTCTTGGCAAACAAGTCAGTATCTTCTCGTGAGTGCATTTGTACAACGTGCATCCTAATGATGTTCACATGGAGTTTGCTAGCTAACTTTGTAGTCAAAGCCTGATATCATCGGCGTGAAGTGCATGGGCAAAAGACACGAGCGGTAAAATCAATGCCATTATCACTCGCATGCAAGCGCTGTCGGCCAAAGCGTAGACTTTGGACAGGGAGTTGGAGACTATCCCGCACCTCTTCACCGATTTCATGCAGAGTGGCGGAGGCGTCGTTGTGCCTCGAGGGGAGTCTGGATTGTTCATGGCAGATACTACACAGGAGCCTGAAGACGGAGATGACGACTACTCAATGCAACAATAGACACCAATAAGGAGGACGGTGAGGATGAGGATTATGGAGACTTCGATGAAGGCAACATCGTCGCATACCTCAGCACCCTTCACGACACGATGGTAAGTTCAACTCATGGCGCCACGATTAACTCAGCGACTAATTGTGAGTTCGCGATAGATCGCGAAAGATGATGCGCCGCAAATTCGAACACCAGCGACAAACCGTGGGAGCCGCTATGCAGAGCCCCTCACTCATCGTTACACCTCTTTAATGTTGTCGCCAGTGGGTGACTGAGATTGATGCTTTCTTTGTTGGAGTGAAACTGGCCACAAAGTGAACACATTCTAGTCAAGGCCATCTATGATTGCCATGATAAGGGCGAGATATGTCCACAAGCCTACCGTCTGCCTTTTAGAGAATCCTTTTACCCTTGACCTGCGGAAGAATCGGGTCGCGATCACTTCCTATTCATATCTGAGGAAGTGAACCGTGTCGCTTGGTTCCAGGATGCCGTCGAAGACTACAATAAAGGACTGACGGCCATGCTCCCGAGGAGACCGAAGTTGGTACTCCTTTCCGGTTGTCTCGAGTCAGAGCCATGGAAGCCGATCGGAAAATGCATGATCCTCGACGAGGCTCAGGTCATTTAGAACCGCAACACCCGCACATTTGCTGCCGTCACTGCACTCCGTGAGCAATTCGATGGTTGTCTTACCTTGAGAAGAACACCTTTAGACGACACAAGGGAGGACGATTATGCCCTGCCGAGCCTGCTGAATGGGCACTCTATGACCAGCTTCAAAATTTTCAAGATGATATTTAAAGAAAGTTAGGGGAAACCCTCCTCAACATCCCATGAGGAAGTACATGATCCGTCACACTCAGATGCTCGACGCAGCCAGCCTCATACAACCAATGTCCACTATTCAAATCACTTTCCGCCCAGGACTGACATTGTGTGACACTTTGCTCTCGACTGGGACGACAGACAAAAGTCCAATCTCGCCTTCATGGAATACAAGCAACTCATCCTGTCGAGAAGGAGAAACAAGAAATCACGAAGCAAGAAGGCGCGTGGCAAGGCCCCTCGATGCAACAAGACAATGCTGCAGGTTTGGCGCACCTCATCGAAGCCCAACAATACGCCTACCATCCTAGGTTGGTAGAGCTAAAGCTGGCTCATAAAAGGTCTCATATAATCTATGAGACAGGGAGACATCGACGTCCGAGCTCTCGCGCAGGTTGCCGAGTGGTGTCAGGAGCTGGAGCATGGAGACAATTCACTTTATCGACGTGTCGTAATAGTACTTAATACTATACGACAGCACCTTGATGTACTCCCGACGACTCATTCATCATTTTCGATGAGAGCGCGTGATTCCTGGGCATCGTGGCTATAGCGCTCAAGAAGAGTACCTGGCCACGATACATACAGTGAGCGACTCGATACCGTCCAACGTCACCTCACCATCACAAATGTTACTCAAGCTGCGCCTCACATGCCCTGCTGGCCAGTCGAGGTACTGGCGACCAAGGACTTAACCTACAGTTTGCACATGTCGTTATTCGATGCGGACCCTGGTGGAAGAAGGCATGGGAGGAACAAGCAGCCGGATGAGTTTACCGACCAGGACAACGGAAGCCTACTTTTCTTTATGAACTTAGAGCCCAGGATTGTGCCGTGGAAATGTACAAGATGGAGGTATGAGTCAAGAACAAGATCAATATGCTATGACTGTGCGAGACAACGGATGATAATGGTAAAGTTTTAGGGTATTTTATCCTAAGGAAGGCCTAAATTATGATAACTTTCTCAAAGTTTAGAGAATTTCATCTCACATTATGATCCTGATTTGACCAGGGCCGTCTTTTATTTACAGAATTGTACTCGGGGCATAATCACTCGTAGCCTTCGGTTCGACTTTTCATGAGACAATGCTTCGTCGTCAGGCTCGCAAGTTCATTCATTTCATTTATCATATAGCCTATAATATACCTTTACTTACCTGTCATGAACTCAAAGAAGCGAGAGAGAACCTATAGCGACCTGCACCATGTAGTCCTTTCTATCGTCTAGGTGACCCAAGCCTAGACAAGCAATGCTTCTCTACCCAGTCAAACATCCTGTCATGTAAACCCTCATGCTCCTCAACAACAAGTGACGCATCAGCATAAGGATCCTCCTCCACAACTTGAACGATCCTCTCCGTCGTACCAGGAGGAACAACTTCCTGCAGCTCCAGATCCCAGAGCACACTAACGACCCATCGTTGACAAAACCCACCTGGAATTCTTCTAGCAGAAGCATTTACCTTTCGTGCATGTCGCGCTGAGATTTCAGCGACGTAATACCAGTGGTCGACGTCCCAGCTTCTTAGTCTTCCACTTTCTATCACAACTTCCCAGGGTCTGCGTTTCGTGGGACCACCCAAGGATTGATAACATGTTGCGTACTCGGCGTCTCGATCATTGAGCATGAGAATCCAGTGGCTTGGATGGCCTTCCATAGGTTCTGTGCAAACGCCTATAGTCAGCTGTAGAACGTCAGAAGAAAATCCGCGACGGCAAGAGAGTCTTCGGAGAGACATTTCCTATTTTGTGTAATGGGGGGATGAGGCTCGGTCGACGAGTGTATGGTTGTAGGTGATATCGTCGATCGGATGAGACTGATCTGAGGATGGCGAGAGATGAGAATTGCAGTGAATGAGGGTTCAATTTAAATATTTCATGTAGCTGTTTAACAGATTTTCTTCATCTTGAACAATGATAATGCATCCTCCGACACCCGAGATCACTGAACAGATGAGGTTGTCCAGCCTTGTTACTTATCCCTGCACCCATGTTGAATCTGAACACTCACCAAATACTTACTGGCAACTTGTCTCTTATTTGTATATCATTATTTGTGTTTCATGACTTTGCAGCGAACAAAGAGGCCTGGAAAGACTTGGACATATAGGGCGATGTCCTCGAAATACATACAGCATTTTAGGTACTGTGTCCATTACCTCGGCATATATGTCTTCAGTGACTGATCACTGGACTTCCTTTGCCTTTTTTATCGTTCAGATAACCTAGATGACTTGAGGGGTGGTCATATGAAATGTCATTTCAGCATCGCCAGATTTGTGTCTGTGATTAAGCCTCGCGAAAATTACTTGACAGCAATATTTATTGTGTTGCACAAACTCACCGGTCAGATCAGTTACATGAACAGACATCAAACAGTGTTTAGCAAGTAATAATGAGCAATTTCTTTGACTAAAACTAAATGATGTTATTCCCGACTAAGCACTCGTGCTCAATAAAGGGCGTCTTGACAATCCACTAGTTTTCTCTTTTCTTTATTAGACAGAGTGGGCACAAACTCACTCAATCTCAACCACAACCAACCTACAACATAAAAATGCCGTCCAAAATTCTCATTCTTGACGGCGGTCTCGGTACCTCTCTCGAGTCCAAGTACTCTATCACTTTCTCCCGTTCAACGCCGCTCTGGTCCTCTCATTTGCTCGTCTCTGACCAATCTACCCTCCAATCATGTCAGAGCGATTTCGGAGCTGTCCCAGTTGACGTGCTCCTCACAGCGACATATCAGGTTTCGCTTCATGGTTTCGCCGACACTCGCACTGAGGATTTCCCTCAAGGCATTTCTCGTGAAGTTGTTCCTCAGTTCTTGGATGACGCTGTTAGTATTGCTCAGCGTGCAGTGGGGGATAAGGGCTGTGTTGCTTTGAGCATTGGACCTTATGGGGCTTGCATGATTCCAGGTCAGGAGTATAGCGGGAAATACGATGCTGAGCACAACTCCTTGGCTGATTTAGAGGCATGGCACCGTGAGCGCCTGGGCGTCTTCGCGGAGGTTTCTGATATACAGAAGCGAGTAGGCTATGTTGCCCTTGAGACTATTCCCCGCGTTGACGAGATCATTGCCATGCGCAAAGCTCTCGCTGCTACACCAACACTATCTGATCTCCCTTACTGGACGGCATGTCTTTCCCCTGAGAAAGACCTCAAAATGCCCGATGGCAACTCCATTGAGGCCGCTGTGGAGGCCATGCTGGATCCTGAAGTCTCATCCAAGTTGCCGTGGGGTATCGGTATCAATTGCACCAAGGTCGACAAGCTTGACCAGCTCCTCCAAATCTTCGAACGCACTGTCTCAGGTCTGATCGAGAGCGGCAAGATTACTGAGTGGCCTGCTCTGGTGCTGTATCCTGATGGTACAAATGGAGAGGTTTACAACACAACGACACAAAAGTGGGAGATTCCGGACGGTGCTGAGACTCATAGGTGTTCATCTTGGGAGCACCAACTCGAGACAGTTGTGAAGGCTACCGAGGATAGAGGGAAATGGCCTGCCATCTTGGTCGGTGGATGCTGCAGGGCTGGAAGTGACGATATCAAGAAACTTCGCGATTGTCTCGTGAAATAGAAGCTTCCATCAATGCCAAAATCACAACGCTATGAAACAAAATTAAGATGGATTACATGTCTAACAAAACAAGACATGAAAGACGTCAACTACAAAGAGGCTACGTACAGCAGGCAAGAAAAGTAAGGAATTTTATCCTAAGTGATAAAAAGATTTAGGTAAACTTAGGTAAATTTGGGTAAATTTAGTATAGACTTAGGATACCTTCAGATTATTTATTTTCACCGCCCCCTCAGAAGTGGCTATGAGCATCAGAGCATCAAACGATATACATGACAGACCCTTGCGCGTGAACTGCAGTGGTAGAGGCAAACAGGCACAGATAGATGGCACAGTTTTGCATTTTCGTCTGAAATTTTGGACTCTCTTACCCCTCCCTCGCTAATAATATTTGCTCCTGTTTCTATTTCTTCTTCATGTTTACACTTGACCCTTTCGTTAACCCAGGCCTTCGTTCTCTTCACACGGCCGCTTCAAGCAGTGCGAAATCTCTCACTCGTTAAGTCTAGTCTTCTTCAATCGTATGAAGTATTATCTTCCTTTTTCGTTCTCGGTATCTTACATTTGTCCCAGTCGTACAGGCCCGTCACTTTGCAGAAAGGAGAAGGCATGAACCCTAAACTCCGTACCTGAAGAGCCTCAAACGGTCAACATGGATTTCCATTACAGCGTAAGTGCTCTCGACTATCTTTACCCGATGTGACTTCTCTAACTTTACGATGTAGCCGCCTCGGAAGAGATCCAAGTCCTTCCATGCTACTTCTCGGGATACTGCCCAGTTCGCCCATTCAGTGCATGCGGAAACTGTCCCAATGGATATCGATCGCCCAGGACATGCAACTCAAGATTCTACTACTTTGGTGGATTCTTCTGGGGTTCCTGCAGCAAACTCGGGTATTCTGCATCACGAAGAGAGCCACATCTTGCCCGAAGAACGCAGGGTCGAAGCCTATACTCGCTTGGTCATGCCGGCTCCAAACACCAAAGATACTGGCACAAATGACTTGTTCGCTTACCACATGCCCAAGTTATATGATGATTCTTTTGATTTTTATGTAAAGGGAATCGAAAAGGGCACGAACTAGCCCGCCTTTGCTCGAACTGCCTCGAAAACGCTTTTTGTCTTCTTTTGCAACGAGTCCGTTGAAGAACTATCAATTTATTGTGCCACGTTCTTCTCCCTCAACAAATCGCAGATCCCCCACCTTTACGCGAGAGCTGTTATGCTCTTGGAAGAAAAGAGACACTTCAAAGCAAGTACTCTCAATAGCTAGGATATGATGGAGTATGCTCATGGTGGCAACACAACAGTGGAATTCCATGTGTACTTCTAGGTGAAGGAACTGGTTGAACTCACTGACAGGATGAACCTTGAGATACATATGAATCTTCCTTGGAGAGACTTCATCACGCTTGCAGAGGTAACGGCTCCTCTGCGAGATGCTGGCTTCGAACTGTCGGTTACTTTTAACGAGGAGCAGTGGGCGGAGATACCTTCGCTGTATCGAGACTTTCACAAGGCACTGACCATCAAGGCTATCACTGGGGCTGAGCTGGACGCCACCAATCTTCGTTTCCAGCAAGACATGCCAGAGTTTATTGCGGATGACTTGACTGCTCATGGTACCCGTGGATTTCGTCCCAACAAGAGGCGATGGGAGTCTTTCCTTACCTAAATACATCCCAAGTTTCTTAAGTACATCATAAGTACATCATAGGTCTATCATCACGATGTCGGCTTGCAACCAAGGGAATGACTTGGGCGGCATATGAGTGCTTTACATGGCGGGTCTAGCAGTGTAGTTGTGAGGAAATTTTAACTGCCGTTTCAGGTGCAATAAAAAGGCTCCTTCGGTTTAACTCCTTACTATATGCTGTTCATGTATACGAACCTCTGTGTGGCTTGCTTTGTATCCAACCTCAACTATCCAAGCTTCGTTCACGGCCAGTATCCCAACTTACTGATATCAGCACTTAACTCCCTTCCCTGCATCATCTCAGCCATGACCTTTGCCGTACCCAGCGACAAGCTGATTCCCCATGGACCATGTCCTGTCGCTACATAGACGCCACCATCGCTTCCTTTTCGTGTCCTGTAGCCTTGACGTAGATCCACATCCTCTATGCGTGTGATATAGGGTGTTCCTCGTTCTGAGACAGGTCTAAAGCATAAGCCAGTCCGTATTACTTCCAGTTCGTCGCCATCAGTTCTAATAATTTGCTTTGCCAGAGTCTTCAACGTCTCTAGCGAGGCATCCATGGGTTTAGCACCCGTTGCTAATGGTGGCAGTCGGAGAGATGCGTTCACGCCACCGAGCCAGATATGTCCATTTGGTCGAGCATAAATCTCTGGTGAGAAGTCGTCCATGCTTGTGTACACAGAGTGGTACGTATCGCCAATATCTGTGGGATTTCGTACAACGAGTGAGTGTCCTGCGAGCGGTACGACGGGTATGTTGATAGATGAACCGGGAAACATGGACTCCAAAACACTCGGAGTCCATGCTCCAGTACAGACAAGTATTCGCGTAGCTGGTATATGTGTCTCTGAGGAGCAGTCTGTGTAACCGATACGGACATATGATAACTCATCATGGCAGTCGGCGCCTACGTTTAGAACAACAGCAGGGTAATATATCCGCACGCCCGCTGTTCGACACCTTTCTAGCAGAAACTGACATAGTTTTAGGGGGTCTCTACAAATATGGTTTGTTAGAACATATCGGTCCCAAATGACAGTGACTTACAGAACAGCTGTCCCTTCGCCATTATCAACCAAGCTGAGAGCATCACCCTTGACACGCCTCAACCAAGGCGGACTATTCCTGTCCTTGACCTCTCCTCTCTCTTCTATCACATCCGCACGGCTTCCTCCCTCACGTAGCCAGTCCTGGCCTGTCGAACCCCGGGGTTTCCTCCTCGGTAGTTCATAGTTAACTGTTACCGATTTGGCATACAGCCATTTCTCCGTCCCATTGAATTGCTTTGCCAATTTCTCATGCTCGTCAAAACTGAGTGCCCCCAGAGACGCAAGATCTTCATGGAACCAGTCCCTCGCGAGAAATCCACCGGCATAACCAGATGCCGAGGCGAATAGGGTTGCCGACGAGTCAACAAGGTGGATACTTGAGCCTGTTTGATGTTTCGAGAGGTAATAAGCTGTCGCAATACCGATTATGCCACCTCCAACGATCACCGTCGAGGCCATTGGAGAAAATATTAAGATTATAAAAAAAGTATTGTATATTTGATAAAGCGGAACAAGACCTCTCAGCTGATGCAGGCGGGCTATTACCAAGAAAGAACCGATGACGTGAGTGAGTTACGATGATACAGGGTAGGCAAGGTTGAAGCTCCAAAATAGACCCCACCATCAATCATCTCCAAGAAACCCCCACTCTCTTGAGCTTCAAAAAGGTGCCAAGTTACGGATACTCACCAAACACTAACAATATCAGTTACACAGCAGATTTCTCAACATGAGCTCCAAAGTATTCATTATTACTGGCGCCAGTAAGGGTATTGGCGCTGCCGTTACCCGTTACCTGCTTAACCAATCCCACAAGGTTGTTATTACGGCTCGATCATCTGAACCATTGGAGGGGTTGAAGAAATCGCACCCTGAACAGGTCCAATTCATTGCTGGAGATATTGTTGAACCTCAGGTGTGTAACCCAGTAGGAAGCTTATGAGTTACGAGGCTAATATATGCTGTCTAGCTGCCTTCAAAGCTGGTTGACCTTGCGGTATCCTCGTTCGGCAAGGTTGATGGTCTGGTTATCAATCATGGCATGTTGGCGCCCAAGAAGTTCGCAGACACTACGCTTGAAGAGTGGAAGAAGATTTATGACATCAACGTCTTTAGTGGTATCGCCTTGGTAAGGAGATCCTACTTCTGGCCTTCTACGAGTTCTTAAACAATACTGATAAAACTAGGCGCATGCTGCGATGACAGAGTTACGCAAGTCTGAAGGCTGCATTGTTTGGGTGTCATCAGGAGCAGCAACCAAACAATATGCTGCCTGGTCAAGTTACGGTTCATCAAAGGCTGTCTTCAATTCAATCTCGGCTCACATTGCGCTCGAAGAGCCTGACATCACAAGTGTCGCCATTGCACCAGGTCGAGTTGACACTGACATGCAAGGCGTGCTGAGATCGGAGGGACAGACATCTATGAACAAGGCACAATACGATTCCTTCGTTGAAGCCAAAGAAAAGGGCATCTTACTCAAGCCCGAGCAGCCAGGAAATGTTATGGCCAAGTTTGTCGCAGACCCGCTCAAAGAGCTGAGCGGCAAATTCTTCTCGTACGTCTCACAACATACTATGGAATCAAAGACTAACGCTTACGCAGATGGAACTCACCAGAGGTCGAGGCATACCAAGAATAGGGTCGAGCTTGGAGATGATGGAAACAAGAACCTGCATATCTCAAGCAATGTTAGCTTTATGTCTTTGCGTATGATGTAGATAGTAAAAGATAGAAAGACAAATGCAAGTCAGTCGAAAGATGAAAAGCTCTTAGTTTGCTCCACATGGACATTCGGATTTAGCATGGAATGTAAGTTTCTTCATCATAGCATTTGATGTTGCGAGTAATAAGAAATAAAAACTTGTTTCTTACCTGGTGCTGATTTGTCGCATGCAACCGAGTCCAAAGACGTGATGTTCGAAGCAGCTGCCTTGTCACATGTTAGTTCCACGTTCCAACATGTCGTGCAAAGCAAGCGTGCAGTCGAATGCGCTCAGGCTATCGTTTTTATCCGTCATGAGATTCGGTATTTGATAGTACCAGATAGCAAAGTGCATCACGGCGTATCGGAGGGGTGTAAAGATGCTGCAGGGAGTCTTACAGCATGGTTCAGAGTGCAGCCTAAACTTTGAGTTGATTAGCCATTGTTCGGGTTGGATGGTTCAAACTCTGAAACAAAGATGATTGGGATCAATCAGTTCTGTCCATTTGGCACAGGACGAAGTCAATCAGCACAGGAGGCTTGTCGAACCTCCTCAGCCTGGGGCGACAACATATCTCTTCATGCGAGGTGGTGGAGGGAGAACAAAGAGAGACTTACCCAAAGAATTGGCGGCTGCACTCGAGTGAAAGCAACGCACAAAGCGAGTACTTTCGAGGTATAGCAAATTAGCAGACGCTATTGGCGCCGCATTGTCAAAGCCATTGCTCGATCTGAGCGCTGTGGCATGTTTGTAGAGAATGGAGAGAGAAAAGGAATGTGTTGATGAAGGAATAGGAAATTTTCAAAAGATGGATGTTCTGAAATAGCTGCATGACTGGTCCGTGCACGACAAAAAGACGCGCCCCGTGTGGCTGGAAATGGAGACAGCCTGAAGCAAACCTCCAATTACAGTTCAGTTACAGCAGCCTTGGGACCTGAGGCTCCTCCACTGGTGCTCGAGGCACTGCCATGAATGAAATTCCAGGTGGAGACTTGGCTACAAGCGCGGCGCAAAAAAAAACCAGCAGCTCCTCAGATACAAAAGCGGCTTGCCCCACCACTCATGGGCCTGAGTAACCATCCCATCCGTCTGTCTCCTTCTCAGCTCAGCCTGACAAGCACAAGTGAAGCTCATCATCAAGATCCAATATAAAACAACAGCACTCAAACAACAGTGAAACATACAGGCTTCTCAACGGATACATACACAATTAGAAGATCTCATTTCTCTTCTCTTCTCTTTTCTATTTATTTTTTGTTTGCTGGGACCCTACCTTCGCGTTGCACTCGGCCAGCCACCGTCTCTGAATAACCGCGTCTTTGGTGTATACTCGTTTATATCTCCAAAATACGCAGTCAACCGCAAACACCATCCATCACCACCCTGATTCACGGATTTTTGCTTCTTCAAGATGTCTGATCACGAGTTTGGAGGCTAGTATTATCTTTCTTCTTATTTGTTCGTTTGTTCTTGTGTTTCTTGCTCGTCTCGTTTATACGCATCTTCCGTCTTAGTTCTCAACCCGTCATGACCATCACGACAATGCATCACTGTCGGGTGGAGGGCAAAGTGTTGTGAATAACATTCATTCAACTTTTATTTATATTGATCTATACCGAGAAGTTTCTCATCATGTTCAATATCCTGAATCCCCTTTCATCACTATTGACACTTTACAAACACAACACACTTTCGTATCTACTTTTCATCTCAAACTTCACTATCTATCTCAAATACTCTACCGATTTCATATTTCTTTTTACGATTTGTCTCCCGCGATGCCTTTACCAGCGTCGACCCGGTACTGGCTCAAATATGACAGTGGAACACTTGGTCTGCTCTTCGTGTCTGCTTCAAGACCCTTGGCTAACAATTTTATCTTATAGGTAACGACGATTTGTCGCTCCCGAAAGGTATGTCACAGTGCTCCTCCTATTAAAAATAAAAATAAAAACCGTTCACTAACTTAGTTGCAGCTACTGTTCAAAAGATTGTATCTGAAATTCTTCCCCCATCGGCAGGCGTGGCGTTCGCTAAAGAGGCTCGCGATCTCCTGATTGAATGTTGTGTCGAGTTCATTACCCTTATTTCATCAGAGGCGAACGAGATCTCTGAGAAGGAAGCAAAGAAGACTATCGCCTGCGATCATATCACGAAAGCTCTCGAGCAACTAGGCTTCACTGACATGGTCCCTGCTGTTCTTGAGGCAGCAGCTGAGCACAAGGAAGTCCAAAAGGTAAGCCCACATTCTCCACTTGCATACTAGGCAAAGACTAACAATGGCTAGGGTCGAGAGAAGAAGGCAGACAAGTTTGCTAACAGTGGCATGTCAATGGAGGAACTCGCTCGTCTACAGGAGGAGCAGTTCGCCGCTGCTCGAGAGCGTCACGGTTAGGGAAAGTGGCCAGGACTGGATCAAGACAAATTGTGGAAACGGGCGTAAGGGAATTTTTAGCATTGCAAGGCGTTGGTGTGCAGAATTGGACTGGGATTGGACTGGGCCTGAAATTTGTCATGGGAAGCGGGCGGATCGGCTTGCTCGTTCGTTATCACTTTCGCTCATAGACCTTGACGAGGCGTTTGTCGGCAGGGAGGGACTGTCTGAATTACATCGTATTCAACTTTAAACCTGGAATGTTTTCAAGCCTTGACAGCGGGTACCTTGCCCTGGACAAGTTATAATGGCGAATGGGTGGCTATGGAGGCCATGCAGGCCATGACCACCAGCCATAGCATGATTATTGCAATATGGTTAAAGTTACGGAGAGTCAGTCATACCGGGATTGCGTAAAGCATCCAAAATTACACATATTTTGTCCAGTCCATTCTGAACTCTTCTCGTGCGGGCCTTAACTGGCTTTAGGTTTTAATGTGAAGTGCATGCAGCAGCAAACTTGGCGTTTATTCAGATGACTGCGTCGACGATGACGTGATGCTAGCATGGGCATCCTATCAGAAAATCCTATCAGCAATGACATCTTGTCTAGGCTTCAATCATTGTCTAGGCTGCGACTCATTTCTTTGTTGCCTTGAAGGATGTATCTGACTTATATATCCTTATCGATAAGACTGCAAGTTAAAAAATGATGTAAATCAGAATATCCCCCACCTTGACGCC
>JABSSZ010001380.1:0-10921 GCA_013755755.1 Fusarium sp. NRRL 25184
GCGAATCTAGGTCAAGGAGGAATTGAACTATTATCTGTTCCTCTAGATCAGTCAGTCTCCGTGACTTTGGCACCCACGCGTCTCGTGATTGAATGCCATTCTGTCGGTTACGGAGAGTACCGAAGCCAACTTCATATATTTTTGCGGCGCGTCGGAGGCTTAGCTTTGGGTTATTTTGAAGGGCCTGAAGTGCAAGAAGGATTCTAGCTTCATTTGATGGCTGAGGCATGTTTAGTGGTTGAGAATTAATTGATCAAATGGTTAAGATGTAGGATGAGGGATTTTTGATCAGCATACTTGGATGATCAGCATGCTTATCAACCACGTTAACATACTGTTATATAGCTACTATAACCATCTAAAATAACTAGTCTTACGTCTAAGCCGTCAGCAGGTGTGATCTAGGGCAGATAGACTCTCTTGAGCCATTTAATGCTAATTTAGTTATTAGGCTACCCGTTAGGCAATATTATATAATATCAGTCTGCTATCTGCTTAAATTCCTTAAGAAACTACTGTTTCTGCAGTTATTTCCCTTTAAATATTATGCCAGGAACTAAGGCGGAGCTATTAGTAGTAATAGCTTTAATAAATAAGGTCTAATTTTAAGTTTATAGTCTCTTAAGAATGGCCTTACGCTTTAGGTCCACGCTTCTAACAACCAGGCTATCTAGGCATGCCACTAGTTTGAACCCCGATTCAACCCACTCGGCCGCTACGAAAAAAACAACCAAGCGAGCTCCGGCAAGACGGGCAAAGTATTCAGACGATGAAGATAACTTCCTCATACAACTGAAGGAAGAGGAGCAGCTTGGGTGGGCGGAGATTCGTCGGCGTTTTGCCCAATGTTTCCACAAACGAGGCGGCTCGGGCCTGCAAGTGCACTACTGTGCAAAGCTCAAGAATCGTGAGAGGGCTTGATATTATAATACTATTCTAAGTGAGGGGACTTTAAGATGGGTAGGATGTATGTAAACGAGCTAAGTAGTGCTACAATACATAGAGTTCCTTCATGTTCCTGGCTATATACGTGCACGATGTGATTCCCGACGCTAGACGGTTTCCGTTTGGCCTAGTAGGCCATAGAAGGCAAGAACGCCTCAGTCCCTTCCAATACAAATTTTGTTCGGCCCCTACGACCCTCCGAGATCAAAGCGAAAAGTAAATTAATGAGAAGTAAATTCAAGAGAAAGAGAGAACGCTGGCTTTTTCTTGTAGCTACGCCGACCGCTACTAAGAACTGGAAAAGGGCTGCTTGTAACCAAAGAGGGAATTATGCCTGTCTCCGCTCTAAGAGAACTTCATCACCAGTACACGACCTGAACGGCAGCCGATAGCGACCGTTGATCCCACCACAGCCGATTTCATCACTCGATACTCGGGAGGTAGCCAAGCATCCTCTTTCCATCTTTTACAATCCACATACTGTCGGTGCTTATACCCCAGCCAGAGTGGCGAACACTCTGTAAAGTTGCGTCAGTCGACCCATTATCGATGGCAGGCGGTAGAACAGGGAGATCCAGATTCAGAAGTCCAATATCGGTAGAGAGAAGAGAGTTTGTCCTCGGATCGAATAAAAGATGGGTAATCACCCGGCCAACCCTGAGCGTCTGCACGCACGCACCCGTTGCCGCATCCTAGATCTTGACCGTCTTATCATTCGAGCCCGACGCAACCCGCTGGCCATCCGCTGAGAAGGCTACCGAGTTTACCCAAGCGCCATGGCCCTTAAGTGTCTGCACGCACGCACCCGTTACCGCATCCCAGATCTTGACCTTCCTATCGCTGGAGCCCGAGGCGATCCACTGGCCATCCGCTGAGAAGGCCACCGAGGTCACCAAATCGTCATGGCCCTCGAGTGTCTGCAGGCATGCATTCCAGTCTAATTCCACGCTCGGCTTCAACGTAATCCAGTTCGGCTCATCTTTTTCGAAGAGCTCTCTGATTAGGCTGCGGGTGGGACTAAACACGAGTGCTGATGCATAGACCTGTAATGGAGTAATCTCCATGGCGCGCTTGTGAGAAAGAATAAAGCGGCGCGCGTCGCGAAGTAGTTCCGTTAATTGTCGCGCTTCCTTGGTTTTCTGCTAACATGTCAGACCGTCCAGTTTATACGTACCTTTATAACAACTCACGACTACTAAAGCTTCGAGCTTCTGCACTGCTGTGACCCCCTCCGACATACTGCGTAACAGACTGAGAGATTCTAACCAATACAGATACTTCTTTCGAAGGAAGTCATGGACAGTCACCGCGTCCCGTAGGTCCTTGTCCCTCATCTTCACCAGGGGTTCCGAGTCATCGAGATGGTCTACCCAGAAGATGCAAGAATATCGTATCGAAACCAATAGGTCAGGGTCGGGCGGCGAGACCTGGTCGATGGGAAATCCTGGAGGGCCCAGTTTGTAAACGTCGCGTTCGAGAGCCTGAGAGGGCTTCCAAAGACCTGGAGAAGATGGCATGGTGCTGCTGCGCGGCACCAGAGGGTAGGATTTGGTCGGATGCCTTGTTAAGCAGGAAATCCTTGGCTGATTGATGCACAAAGTAGATGACACCTTCTCGAAGAGTCAGGAAAGAACCGCAGGATCTGATGATGTCTTCCAAGTCGTCCTGGTCGAGGTCCTCGAGCGAATCAATAAGAACCTTCAACTCGTCCAAGGTTATAGGTCGGTATACGACTGAAGCGATGGCCAGGACTTCCTTACAAAGGTCCGCATACTTCGAATCACCGATATGCCCTATCATTCGGTCATAGAGCGAATCAAGCCCCGGAGGGAATGACTTTAACGTGTTGAGAGTATGCCGTTTTCGGACCTTGGGATCTGAGAGCGCTTGACAGACCAAGGCCACCCAGAGAAACGTGCCGTCGGCATCGGAGGCTAAGTAATCCTCGACAGCGTCCCTTGTTTCAGTGTCGTATTTCTTATGACAGGCCAATCGATCCACCTTATATCCAATGTACATATCAACGGCCTTGGAGATTGAGTCCTTGTTCAACTCGAGGGGCAATCTGACCTTCTGCTTCGCACTGTCAAGTTTATCCTCAATGTCTGGCCAGTTGCAACTGGATATGATCCACTTGACGCGGGATGAAGGAGTGGACGACGATTGAATGATGAAATCAAGAAGCTGAGGTCGATCTGTAATGCACTCGTCAAGGGCGTCGACGACCAAGACTGCATCTTTCAAAGTGGGGTCCTTCAGCATGTCTGTGAGTATCTCGACCAGAGTCACCCAGACATTAATGCCCTGGAAGAGTTTCTCACCCGTAACATCGTGCTTGGACCGGAGGTACGAGATGAGCGATGGTTGCTGGATGATGAGGAGGTAGATGAGGCCACGCAGCACAGACGCCGCATTGCTTAGTTGAGCCTCAGTGGCCTGGCAGAAGAAATAGGAAAGGAGACTGTTAGGTTCCTTCTCTAGCTCGTCGATGATGCCGCACAGGAGCATGGTCTTGCCTTTGCCAGGGTCACCCTTAACCCAGAGCAGCCGGCTCTGCGGATCGTCGCGAAATTGCTGGAATTTGGCGTGGTCAAGAATCCAGCGATAAGAGTCCCTGAGCAGGCCACCCTTCGTGTCTTGGATTCGCTTCTTATCCTCGCGTGGATCAGTCACGTGCAGATCCTGCATACATTTCTCGTACTTGGCGTCTTGGTATCTCTTCTCTTGCTGTCGTGTTTGATCCTTGATGGCCGAATGGATGCCCTGGAGATTCATCTCCAGAGCGCTTGCGGTGTCGGTGAGTTTCCGGAGATACATCTTGCTCTGTTCAGTGTTATATTGATCTGAGTCTGTTCGAACAGCAGCCTCGGCTTTCTGGATGTCGTCAAGCTGACCAGCCCAGTCATCTAGTTGGAACACGTCCCTCAAGACCACGGCAGCCCAGTTGCGGTGGTAAAGGCAGACGCTCTTCACCTGATACGAGAGAAGTTTCTCGTATAGCTGCACAACATGCTTCTCCAGTTGGACTCGCAGTCCCGCAGAGGATTGCTCTGCCTTATTCTCGTCGAGAAGTAGGGACACCAGGTTCCAGTACCACTCCATTCTCGACAGGACATAGGCGATGCCATTGCGATTGTAGCGTGCTTCGGTGACGGGGTTCGAAAGGATCTAGCAACGGTTAGAGGGGGATCATCCACCGTTCTCTTCGGTTAGGAAAGCTAATCACACACACCTCTAGTCCAAGGCAGACGCCAACCCAGGCGATGGCGGCTTCCGGTGCGGCCTGTATCGCCTTGTCCACTATCCCCCTTACCGCTTGCACTGCTTGTAAGCCTTCGTCGATTCCTCGCTTGATGGACGCTGCTTTCTGCGTCCGGTCTAGTCCATCCCGGACTAACTGTTGCATTTGGCGGCATCTTGTCTCACGAGCCCCCTCTATCTCGTTTTCCGTTGATTCGCAAGTAACAGAGCTTGGGTCCTTTCGGTGAAGTCTAATTGATAGGATCTTCTCGTACGCTTCGACCAGTTTGGGCTCGCTCGTTTTGAGCTCGTCGTAGGCCTGGTTCCAAAGTCGCTCCTGTAGATTCAGCAGCGGCGAGGTTTCGGAATCTGTCGAGGTAGGTGGAGAAGGCGTTGGCTGAGATGTTGGTCGAGCTGCTGGTTCAGAGGCAGGCTGAGACGGTGTCGGCGAAGGTGACGGTGAAGGAGCCGAATGAGACAACAGCTTTTTGGCCTTGGATTCGACTTTCTCAAACCAGCGAGGCGCCATCTTCACTTTGAAGAGGGCGCCTTGGCCTTGTTGCGCGATATGATGGTATCAGCGAGATGGCTTCTGTTCGGATCGATAAGTCAGGACGACAAACGGATTGTCATTACTGACAACTTGGGCAGCAACATCTTTGCGGCATTTCTCGTGCGGGGAAGGCGTCAGCAGCTGAAAAGGACCCTTGTAGCCAGACGCAGCTTGTGAGTCCAATAGGATTGCTGAGTAAAGGGATAGCTGCGCCAGGCTCATAGCAGGGCTCCACCGTATTCGAAGTGGAAAGTGCAAGGCAAAGCAACCAAACGAGCGAAGAGGTAACAACATGCAGGCACGTGATTTTATGCGTGCACAGCCATTTGTTAGATCACGCCATGTGGGGACCTTTCCTCCATCTCCGTCATCAAGGCTTCCCCGTACCATTGAAATGAGGCACAGCGCATTGCGGATGCGTTGAGTAGCCCGACTAAAGTAAGCGTAGACTGTTGTTTCTATTCTCTGCCCCAACACTTTACCCGGCCCTTTAACTGCACGATAGTACTCGATGAGCTCCGATGATGCCTCTTCTGAAGTTAGTAGGCCAACGACTGCGACGGCAATGTAGCCACCAATAGCTGTGAGGACGCGCCACCTGTTTCCCATTAATATCAAGCCAGCCAGTTCAAGAGCAGCGCTACGTTACTTGTGTACAATGGATGCAATTTGTGAGCGTCAAAGTGCAAGCTGTTTACAGTGCGGCAGCCACGATAACTCAGCTCTACCTCCCAAAGGGGGATAACTCACATCATCAAGTCTATAACTGGCTAGCCGCTCCCAGAGAGAGATGGCAAAGAGTTCCTTGCCTAGAGGAGCTCCACACCATCGGCCGATTATTAACTTCCACTGGTCGTTCCTCCATAAAGTTACGAGCCGGGGAAGTGGAAACTTGGCCTTATTACCGAGACAGAGAATATCGAGCATCTTTGCCTCGAGGGCTTTTTTGTTTCTGTTCCTCCTCTGTGAGAATAGCTTAGGATCTTATTCCGATGCAGATATAAGCTGCATCCAGATCTGGCCATGGCTATCAGGCAAGGCAAGGTCGCGACGATTCACGCGGAGTTTGATGTCCAGTTCCGCGGGAATAGTATCTATCTGAGACGGATTAATCCTCATATCAGGAAACAGAGCATCAGGAGAATCAGAATAGGCTGCTAGTAGGTCATGCATCGGACAACAGAATAGATATTTATGACAGCTAATAGATCGCCTGCTCAGAAGATATAAATATACATCTTTATTATAGAACTCGCATATCCACCAAAAGTCATCTGGACCAGTTCTAGTATGCTTGATATATTCTTTTAATGCTTTAATGCGATGCTGGCCTGCTATAACCTCGGGTCTTTCCTCGTTTGTCTCCGCCTAGTGTTTAAATGATAACACTTCGTCATTGCCTGCATCAGTATCCATATCCTGGATGGCACTGATCATCTTTTCGACTGCACTAGTACTGCAAGAAACTCGTATATAATTCTCCTGGCTTTAATGCGCGAGGTTGCCGTGTTGAAAGGCTTGGCAGAGATGGTTGATATGATTGCGGTCCAGGACTCGATTTATTCTGCGCGACTACGAATAGTTGACGACGTTTATAGGCAGCTCGGCGACGGCGTGACGGTATGGCTTAGCTTGTATATGGACCGAATTAACCTCCGTAAATGGAGGGGGAAGCGACCGAGATGATCTCGGTGGCTTCGTAGGCTTAGGAGTCCCTTGGCTCTGGTCGCCAGGCATTTCAACTGAACACATCCTCGTCGCATCATCCATATGGTTATTCGAAGTCAGAAGTGAGGCGTTTGTAGAGGTTTCATAGTGAGTATTCCGAGACTTTTTCCTGGATTAAGCGTCGCGAGATTGAGCTGAATAGCGCTTCATAGTGGATTTAAGGAAGTCTGGTGCTTATAAAAAGATGAAGAGGAAATAGAAGCGAAACTCTGTTATAAATAGTTATAAGGCACGGCAGACCTAAAAGCTCAGGGGTTGATGCTGGCAGTGCACAGAGAGGTAATTGGCTATAAGGATAGGAGCAGATGAAAGCCGTCAACGTATGTCCCGTTTATGACATAGGCAAGATAATGTCTGATGATATTACACCTGCTGACGGAGTGGACCCAGAATCAATGAACCCTATGTCGAATATTTCACTAGTGAGCCATCTTGTTGCGACCATTGTCCAGTGCGTGAGCCGTGGCCAAGGTGATCCTTTATATCATCTTGTTTAAAACATGATTAATATTAATCCATTTTATAACATAGAGGTTCTCCTTTATTTACTGTGGCACATCTATATCCTGTAATTAGCCTGCAACCCTAACCCTACTTAGGTTAATAGGTTTTTCAACTTAAAGAACCCATAGATTGCTGGTCAGACCTTTAATCCTAAGGCGTAATAAAAAATACAATTATATGCCGGCTAACATCTATATATACCTTGTAATGCTCTGACTACCCAGACTCTAGGCTGTTTTTCCCTCTGCTATTCAAGGTAGTACAAGATCTCTCAAGCCTTTAACCTCCCTATTAGTGTCTGTCTATCGAATGTGCCTCGTCATATTTGACATCCACCTGTACATAGTCAGTAAACAAATGATAAAAAGCGATGTTTATAAGGTCGACTTACAGCAGTCGTCCGGAGGATGCCATTGTATGTCATAATCTCCTCCTCGCTTCCATTAGGTGAGTATCCACGAATCTCAGTCTGTGTTCTGCTTCGATGCATATCCTTGAGATGAAACGACGTGACTCCAGCAGTACCGGTTCCATGGCGGCTACTATTTCCGTAACGACTTGGTGTGTTATACTTTCCAGCGTCATTAGTACTTGTTCCAGAAAATAGACGAGGAAACATTTTGCGAAACAGTGGACGCAGAGCTGGACCGCAACAAGCCATAATAGCGAGATTGACTTCGATACTGCTCAGAGTATCACCCAGCGAGTGCCTTGAGTCATATCCTTTGATGTAAAACTTCTTATACAGTTCGATCACACGAAGAATAGCGACAATAGTTACTCTGACCAAGGGTTAGTAATTGTGAATTAGGTGCTGGCTAAGTACTTACACGCCGCCCATAAGAAATACCACAATCAAACCCAGCTTTGCAGCGACCCGCATCTTGAGACCCAAGAAAATCCAAAATGGAATCAAAAGAACAAGAATATCTGTAACGATTGTGATAATGGCTGATGAGATATAGAACACTGGCCCATCAATCTGACGTTCTGGCTCTATAGATAGGTCCCAAAAAGCGTTAATGGGAATGGTTTGGAATATCACGGTTAAGAAGATTGCAATCATTAGCGCGATATTAAATGCGTTTAGGCCATAGATGGTCCATTTGATACTGCGATTATGGCCCCCAAGGCGAAGAAGGAAGAAAAGAACTGATGACTTGACAAGTGCCAGGATAGGTTAGGGTTGTAAAGGACCTGCATTATCCAGTTATAAAATAAAACAGGCTCGATACTATACGACTTTGGGAGATCTTTGGTATAGAAGCCGACATAATTGTATCGCAAGACTATCAAGGATGAGTGCCCAGTCTTGGGATGTGTCGCATGCAGCACTTACAGTAGTAATATGGAACATGTAGGCCGATAGAGAATAACTATCTTGATTGGTTATCAGGGCAATCCCATCAGCGCGGTAATCTTACCATTGCGACCGTGACGAGCCAGTCATCTATGACAAGTCAGTCAGACCAATACTCTCACCTGAGGCCGTACACATGCAGCATTGTCATGAACTCACCGATACCAATTTGCTTCTTACTGAATCTGGAGTACATGCGGGCACCCCATGTGACAAAAGCAAGAGAGGTCATGAGAAATATAATCGCAATTCCAGTTTGCTGCTTCGTTGTCGTTGGCATTTCCGAGAGCGGCAAATAACCACGTCGGAAGACCATGTTGACAGCTGCGCCGCTATCATTTTGTTCCATTTTGGAAGCTTCACAAGAAAATTGATAGAAAGAAGGATATCATCAGCCGTGGGAATTACTATATAAGTTGATACAACAAGTGCGTGGAAGCCATCTCGCCAGTAATTTGGCATTCCAAATGTCTTCCACGCCGACAGCGATATAGCGCGATGACATTCATTACCAAGGGTCTGCTTCATCATCAGCAAGGGTCAAACTCTAAATCAAATGTCATCCGATCACATTCATTCCACCACCGTAAGCCCTAGTCGGTCATTGCTGGGATTCTACAGGGTTGGACTTTTGGCTGTCCGGTCTAGTGTTCTTTAGCGACCTCCGCCGCAGCCACAGCTGGAACCGGGATGAGTTGATTATAGAAGTTAGTCACCACACTGTTACATCAGGGAACTTATCCGGAACAGGGGACAGATTCTAGGCCTTCGTTGTGGCGCGGAGAGAATCCTTTCTTGTATCTTCCCCATCTTCGCAATTAAAAATTAGAATCGTTAGCTCTTAAAAGTTTTCAGCTCGGAGCTAATAGCGAAATAATAAAAAGTCATTACAACATCGTAATTCATAACTCTAGAAGTACTGACTCGGCCCCTCCCCACCTTCGGTGTCCCGTGCGATCTGAATGGCCCGCCGGAGTGTGGTTGTTTCTCCGCCCCTCCGCCTCTGTAGCCGATGTCTTCAACGGGAGTTTGCTCCAGGATTTCATCTTTAGATCCCTGATCTACTTTAGCCCCGTCAATCGGATGAGATTCCAGTGTCTTGGCTGCTTGGCATCAGAATCACAACCAACACCGTGAAAGTTTGAGCACTAAATCTCTCACGGGAGCTGGTCGGCCCTCAGGCCTCAGGGTTCAACCAATGTCTGGACGATGAACATCTTCTTCCCTCTGCGACATTAACTTCAAGATAAATCGAACTATCGGATGAAATCGTGAACTCTAATACATCTCAGGATATAGCTTATAAATCCTATACTAAGACCTTTATAAGCTCTATATAAAGTTAGTGTTCGTAAATGCAATTTCTCTTATCACATCTCCTCGTCTATATCCCGGCCTCAGTCTCTGGTGGAGCCGAAACCGATGTGTTGGAAAATCTGCACGACGCAGGGGTTTCTGCGTGCCGAGATATCCAGCTCAGGGTTCCTTCACTCTAGCTGCATAAGCTTAAAGTCCTAACAGACGGTGAGAATTAATAGTTCTGGAACATATTGCAATACAAGACCCTAGATAGTGCATTTCTTCACCCATGAAACCTTGATCCAACTGAATGTTGCATTACCGAGACGTGCTATAGGAGCTTATGATGCATTGACAAACGGTATTTGTTATCCACTTTATACTTATATATATAACTCACTCTTGTCACAATTAGAGTTCCAGTTTAGTCAAGGACTGTTTCGTGTGGTCACTTGCATACTGTCACCTTCCTCCCATCGATCTCCTGCTGTCCCCCGCACTCCCAAAAAAAAAACAGCGCCATGCAGATCACTCCCAGCCTTTTGGGCAGCCTCCTCGCCCTCCTGGTCTCTCAGAGCGGCGCAGCCTATGCTGCTGACTCGGAGCAGACCAGTGAAGTCGGCGAGACTGTCAAGGGTGATTACCTGGCTGAGGAGACATTTCAGCTTACGGATGCCTCACTTCCCCAGATTGATGAAATCGATCCCGATCATGCCTCCCTTTTCTACCCTGAGAATGCACCTAAGCGTCGAAGTCTAAGTTCTCGTACTGCGACGAAATGCAAGACTTTCCCTGGAGACTTTCTCTGGCCGAAGGAGCCTGTCTGGAAGTTACTTGACTTGATCACTGGTGGCGCTCTTGTCAAGACTGTTCCCATTGCAGCGTCATGCTACGACAACCTTGGTGTTTACGATAAGGCTCGATGCCGTTATGTCGTCGACAATTGGTCCAATTCTTCCCTCCAGTAAGCCAGCCACATAGTCCCCTATTCTATAGCTAACCTTGTCAAGTATCGCCGACCCAACCTCAGTGATGTGGCCCCTATACCAAGGTCGCACATGCCAACCGGGTGAGAAGGTTGAAGGTAATTGCACCCTTGGTGGCTACCCTTCCTATGTCGTCGATGCGCAGAACGTCGCCCAACTACAATTAGCTGTCAACCTTGCCCGGTCGCTCAACATGCGACTCGTCATTAAGAACACTGGCCACGACTTTAATGGACGATCTGCTGGTGCCGGTGCCTTGTCGATCTGGACCCATCGCTTCAAGAGTATCCAGTTCTACAAGAGCTA
>JABSSZ010001382.1:0-11473 GCA_013755755.1 Fusarium sp. NRRL 25184
AGTGAGGCCTCTACCGCGGCCTAATATTGGGGATGGCATGACAGAAATCCTTCTAGGGCCTTCACTACATCGTGGCAAGATTTTGTTGCCGGGACTTAGGATGATGTTGTGCCAGTATGAGGTAATATAACACAGCGTCTCTCCATCCTTTAGTCCAACCCTTCAGGGACATGATTATCAAATAATTGAACCATAAAGATTTAACGCCCATGAGGCCTCGCTAAGCATATCCCCGATATACCAAATGAATCTCCATGGATATAGAATAGGTCAGGCTAGCGGTGCATGTCAACCCGCTCGCTCCCGTGAAACGAGGTATTTCTCGGTCTTACAAGATCCGAAAGGGCCCCCGGCTCGACGCGGGCCATGCGAGTGCCACCACATTGAAATTACGCTCAAGAATGAGAGGAACTGCCTGCCTACCCCTCCAAACGCCATTCTCTTAGCTCTTCCCTTGTTTCCGACACAATCCCCTCCAGCTCGAGAGTATCCCCGTCATGGCAGCAGAACAATTCGACACATCTTGGATGTGGAATCCCACTTTCATCGAAAAAGCCACGTCTACCGCCGGTCGATTCGTTCATTTCCGCAAGACATTTTTTATCAATTCGGAAATACCGACATGTCTTCCGATTCAGATCACGGCCGATACACGATATAAACTATACATCAACAAGCAATTGGTTGCATTCGGACCTGTGAAGGGAGATGCAAGTCTCTGGTTCTACGACGAGGTCGACATCAGTCCGTATTTGCGCCTCGGCGAGAACCATATCGCGATCCATGTCCTCCGACTGTTTCACGGGACGTCGTACGGGACTAGCTTTCCACGCCTGGGAACAGGTGGAGTAAAGATTACGATTACTGTTGATGATGAGCTTTGGGCACCGCAGATTCGAAGTAGTGAACTTTGGCAAACTGCTGTAGATCACAATGTGACGCTTCGCATTGGCGAGGAAGAGGATGACTTTCTGCATGTATACGAATTGGTTTCGGCATCACGCGATCAGTCGTTAGAGTGGATTCCAGCGATACTGCTCCGTTTTCAGAGCTCTACTGGTGTCACGGCGCCATGGAAATTATCGCCGCGCCTCATCCCGCCGATGAGGGGCCAGAGGTCCTACTTCAGCGCTATTCACAACATTCAGAGCGGCTTGCCCCATGGGACCTGGAGTGCAGGATTGCTGGGTATTCTATCAGGAGACAGCAATATCCTTCTTCCCGCTCGATCAAGCCATCAACTCGATCTTGAGACTCCCGTTCATACAACTGCTTTTATTCGTTTCCGCTTCGTTCGTCCAGAAACTGGAAGCGCTTGTCTTACGATAACGTATTCTGAAAGCTATGAAGATACTCCAGTGCTGGTTCCGTATCTCCGACGCAAAGCAAACCGATGCGATACGAGCAAGCTCCTCATCGGGCCCAGGGACATTTATACTTTCCAGGGAAAAGATGGCAATCCGCGTCTGGGCTACTACGATGATGAAGACACGGAAGAAGTATACATGCCTTTTCACTGGCGCACCTTTCGGTTCATGAGACTAAACATCGAGACTGGGTCATCTGATCTGATCATGCGCGGCATCGACATCGACGCTGTAAACTACCCTTTGGACGTCCTATCAAAAATAAGCACAACCGCAGACGACGGAACTTTGGGAGCGCTGTACGACACGAGTATCCGAACATTACAAAACTGCATGCACGATTGCTACGAAGACTGCCCTTTCTACGAACAGCTCCAGTACGCTATGGATACACGCAGTTCCTGTCTCTTTACTTATTATCTATCTGCCGATGATAGATTAGCCAGACAGGCCATTATCCAGCTCCATAGCTCGTTTCAGCCTCGCATTGGGCTAACAGCCAGTAGAGCACCATCAACGCAACTACAGATCATCCCTCACTTCTCCCTCTACTGGATCTGCATGCTACACGATCACTTTCTCTATTACGCAGACAAGGCGTTTGTTCGGCCTCTTTTACCAATTGTTGATGCTGTGCTGGGGTATTTCCATGAACGCATTGATCATCGACTGGATCTCGTGAGTCTAGGGAATGAGAAGGGTGTTTGGAACTTTCATGACTGGGCGGAGCAGTGGCGGCCGTATGGAATTCCTCCCTCCGTAGAGAAGTCCGGTATTTCGACATACACAAACAGCTTATATGCGTACACTCTCAGACTGGCAGCCAAGTTGCAGGGAGAGTGTGCAGGTCGGCTTTCTCTTGCTGATGAGTATTCTCATCGAGCTGGGCTAATTGTCGATGCTGTTAAACGGCACTGTTTTGATGGGCAATACTTTACCGACAGCATTGCTGCTTGCTCAGACCCTCAGGCTGACCGTAGCCAACATAACCAGGTCTGGGCAGTTCTCAGCGGCGCTGTGTGTGGTCACAGCGCTCAAGCATTGCTTAAGCGCGCTCTGGAAAGCTCTCAAGGTGGTGCGCCACTCATCAAGACGTCAATCTCCATGTCCTTTTATACACTTCGAGCCATTAGTAGCGCAGGAGGGTCTTTATATGACGAACTGTTCCATGTTCTGTGGCAACCATGGCGTCATCAACTATCGCTTGGTCTCACGACTTGGGAAGAAGACGATGTCTCACACCGCTCGGACTGTCATTCTTGGGGCAGCGCTCCCATCTACGAGTTCTTGGCCGAGGTTGCAGGGATACGGCCTGCCAAGGCAGGATGGCAGGAGTTGGAGTTTGCTCCGCGTCTGGGTCTGTATACATCTATCGAAGCGATAGTTCCGTTCTATAAAGATCGTAAGTTGGTGTTGGCAAAGGTTGGTTGGAGCTCTTTAGATGGAGAGACGCGAGTCACGTTGAGTATTGAGGGATTAGACGAGTCAATCTCTGTGCATGTCAAATTGCCAGGGTGGCCAGGAATGGTTGAGAAGAGCTCTAAGAACATGAGCTTTACTTGGACAAGATCTTAGAAAGTAGATTATTATTCGAGGCAACAGAAAGTGAATATTAAGGTTACAACTGAGTCTCACTCCTGCTATGGCGCGTTAAACTGCTGATATGCCGATGATGCAAACAACGGCATGCGAAACCAATTGTCCTGATCTTGAGACATATCAAAGCACGCATCGTCAGCGAAAACAGGAAGAAGAGTATCCAGCCTCTCAACGTCCATATAGCTGGGGTTATCATATGTCGAAACAGACTGCCCCGGACTAATCACACCATGCAGCATGGAATCTGGTCTAAACTGATCCTCAATGTGAGACGTTGGGACTCGAAGATCAGCCATGAGCTGAAGAATCGTCCCTTGTCCTGATTCAGTGCCTGCGTCCAGGTCAGATGTTGCGCGACGGAGCATCTTCGCGTAACTGGCGCTGATCTGCCAGAAGCGGCCCATGGTGGTGAGAAATGTGGTGAAAAGGGAGGCTTTTGCTATGGTTTCGGGGTCAGTTTCCCCGGTAAAGTATCTCTGTGCAGTCAAGAAACGAGCGGCTACCCAGACGGACCAGGCAAATGGCCAGCCGAGCTTGTCGACTGTTTGGTCGGCCACTTTTGTGACGATCTGAGCCAAAGCCTGCACACTGGCAAGACATCGCTCTAGACATTGTCGACGGATGTCATGATGCGAATCGGACTGGAAGTTGAAATGGCATGGCATGGCGAGAAAGCCATTGAGATAGATATCCAAGGCGTAATGGTATCCATACAGCATGACAGTAGCTGGACGGATAGCACTTGGGACACGATCCTCGTTGATGCTATGGTTATGCCAGAACAGCCGAGAAGGCAGTGTCTCCATCCACGAACTGAGTTCAGCTGCGGTATTATGAAACTCGCTCAGCCAAGTCAACTCTAGCTCCTGATTATCGTAGAGGGTGCTGTACTCCATCCCAACTCGGTGTATTCTTCGAGAAAGGTCAAAGAGCTCTAGTTGGTAGCTGAACACAGACGCTGGAGTAAGCGATGCATCGTCGACCTCTGACAGATTCTCCCGCCAGACTTGCTGTCGCGCAGGTAGGAAGTGACGCACATGATCATCGCCCAAGGTCGAATGATGGTTGGTGGTGATGCAGATAGTGCAGTCGAGAGCGTAGATAGCCCAGAATAACCGCTGTCGGAAGATACCTTCACTCTTGCTCAGCGATTCATTACTCCCAGCTTCTGTCGATGTGCGAAAGACAAGCCCATCCGTGTTTTTAAGCTGCATAGCTAACTTCGTAGCTACAGCCAACGGACCCCAGACCTGAGGTCCATGCGTCATACCCGAAAGGTCCAACACAAGCACTGTAAGAACCTCCAACGAGCTATACGACGGTTCCTCCAGCACATCAACAAAAATGCTGCGCTTAGAGTATTTCCAAAACGAATCGCTCGACGTCTGATCAAGCCGCGAGTCAAACGAGTACGGCAACGTGACACCAAAGAGAGCGTAGTACAACAGCGCTGGTTCATCCATAGAGCCCATGTCTGCGCAGACGCGCTGGACGTCTAGGAAGGGGAACCATGGGTGGATGTGGCGAAAGTAGAGAGACGCGAGAGAAACGACGAGGTCTGTTGGGGGTCTTCGCTCAGTGACTCTACGGGTGCGCTCGAAGGTAGGTGAGGCTTCACCGATGGGCATTGAACGCGATGGTTGGTCATTGGGTGATTTGCTAGCGACTTGGATTGTGTCTTGTGGAGGTGCTTGATCAGTTGATGTGCTCGTTGGTGGCGTGCTGCGAATGGCGCGTAGCTCCGACTCCAGCTTCTCTGGAACCAACAGTCAGCCAACAGTCACCTTACTTATGATGATGGAGTAGAAACTTACCAATCTTGTCCTCCAGCATCTGGCGATGCCCAGCTGGAAACCCCGGCTTCCGCCTCCCTCCATACTCACACTCAACCTTTGCCTTTTCACAGCGCTGACACGCCGGTAATCGGCGGTCGCACTTTGCCTTGCGCTGCTTGCACCTCTCGCATCTGCATGATCAGTTCTCCACTCTGTTCTATTTCCGGGGAAACTCATCAAGAAAGAGGAAAGAAGTAACATACGAGGCCATGGCTGTTTCGGTCTATGTTTCGCCGTCAAGGTTGCATTTTACGTGCAGAAACTTCGGGGCATGTTGGCCCTTAAATGCCGGCCCAGTATTCGGGTTTCTCTCCCACGTGACGGTCCAGAACCCCCTTGAGCTTGATACTAGCGTACCCCAGATTTTCCCCATGGGAATGGACCGAGGAGGGGGGCTCGGTCGAAGTGGTCCCGAGTACAAGGCGTGGCGAGTGAGAGGGATGTATATAGTCATGGGCTGAGCCAGCATCGAACTCTTGCTCTCATCCCAGTCGTTTAATCTTGACTTCGGCATTGCACCGAATTTTACTTTTCTGCTTCAGTGGGCAATGGCTTCTCCAGAAGTAACCACCACCATGGCTCTCCCGCCATCGCCTGTTGATACCAAGCGTTGGTGGAAATCGCCCAATCTACGCACTCTCAACTTTCTCATGATGATCCCTCTTTTGTCCATCTTCTCCCAAGGGTTCGTCTACTCCCCGCACATTCTTTCATTCAAGCTAACAAGATGTCTAGTTTCGATGGAAGTATGATGAACGGTCTGCAGTCCGTCTCCCACTGGCAGACTTACTTCGGAACTCCTACGGGAGCTATGCTCGGCTTCTTTAACGCTGCCTATCCCCTCGGCGGTATCCTCGGCACATTTCTCATCTCCCCCGCGGCCGATACCTTTGGACGAAAATGGGGTCTTGCTACTGGCGCTGCACTTTGCTGTGTTGGTGCCGCTATCCAGGGCGCTGCTATGAATATCGCCATGTTCATCATCTCACGCGTCATCATCGGCGCAGGCAGTGTCGTCGTTGCAGGAGTTGGCGCTCCTTACATCACGGAGATTGCGCATCCTGCTCAGCGAAGTACAGCTACAGCTCTGTTTCTTACCTTTTACTCTGTCGGGTCCATCATTGCCGGCTGGTGCACTTTTGGTACCTTCCGCATTGACAGCACTGCGTCTTGGCGCATTCCTTCAGCGCTGCAGGGCCTTCCCTCCGTCATCCAGCTGCTCTTTGTCTGGTTTGTCCCAGAGTCGCCCAGATGGCTCGTCAGCAAGGGTCGCAACGATGAGGCTCTCCAGATGCTTGCCAAGTACCATGGCGAGGGTGACTCGTCTGACCCTGTTGTTCAGTTTGAGTACAATGAGATTCTTGATACGCTGAGTGCAGAGGCATCTGAGCATAACAACATCTTTGTCTTCCTCAAGGACTTGGGCAGCACTCCTGGTAACCGCAGGCGCATGTTTATCATGGTCTGGGCCGCTATCTGCTCACAGATGTCTGGTAACGCCTTTGTCTCGTACTACCTCTCGCCCATCCTGCACTCTGTCGGACTCAACTCGGATCTTCAGCAGACTCTCATCAACGCTACCAACCAGATGCTCTCATGGTTCAGTGCCATTTACTTCGCCACGTTGCCAGCCAAGGTCGGTCGTCGCAAGCTCTTCCTCTGGTCTCTGGCTGCCATCTGGGTCATCGACATTTGCATCACTGCAGGAAGTGCAGTGTTCGCCAAGGACAACACCAACAAAGCTGCCGCGTACACAGTCGTTGCGTTCCTGTACCTCTTCTCTCCAGCCTATAACCTCGGTTTCAATGGCAACCTTGGTCTTTACATCCCTGAGATTCTTCCTTATCGCATGCGAACCAAGGGATTGTCGTTTTTCTACTTTGTCCAGTTCTGCTTCATGATGCTTTCAACTTTTGTCGTGCCTATCGGACTCAAGGATATCACCTGGAAGTTTTACATCATTTTCGTCGGTTGGGTCATGGTTGAGTTTGTTGGAGTCTATCTTGTATTCCCTGAGACAAAGGGTCCTTCTTTGGAAGAGATTGCCTGGATCTTTGATGGCCCAAGTGGTGGAGTTGGTATGCATTCTGTTCGAGTTGAGGGCAAGACTTCGACCATTGTTGAGCATAAAGATGGTAAGGAGTCTGTCTAAGATATCGTCATCCATTGGAACTGGGTAATTTCTCGGGGTCAGAGGTAGCATGAGGTTGTACAGCCAGGTCACGAATGTTGACAATAGACTCGGAGGTAATGTTAACTGGATAATGAAGTGGAGTGACAAGGTATTTTAGGCAGAGAAGAGATTGCAATTCATTCTCTTGTTCTTATGTTCAGATCTCGCACTTAAGTGCAGAAATGATTGATGCTGTCACGCCGATGCTGAAGGAAAATATTCATCATGAGGTTGAAAGGCTCGCCCTCTTTTAGTACTGGCGTCGATACTTGTGGATCTCACTAACGTTAGTGGATCGACAGGACCCACCCACTGTGTCGTTTAGGTCATGCTCGCTAAACGATAAACGAGAAATCTCGTTTAAGAGCCTCAAGGGCTGAAGTGGGCAATCATTCACCCTATACAGAAAGCAAAAACAGAGGGAATATGACTTTCTTCCGAGCTACAAAGCTATCAATTGATATAAAATATAAAAACAATTAGTTAAAGAAGCACGAGTTCTCTGTGCTGATATAAATTCTCTCCTGCAAACCTCAACTACGAATAACATCTGGCTCACAGTTTAAGGGTTTTACCACCATGCTTGACCAAGGGTTATCAAATAATTTTACCACCTATCTTTTAAAGCCGAGAAGACATCAACTCAATCTATCTACCCTGTTAATTCCTGGAATCGTCTAACAATTTGGCCAGCATCTAGCTGCAATGACGCAGCGCCTCCATCTGACAATGATTCAACCCGACCAGCTGCGACCGTATCCCTCGCCTTGTTCGTCTTCATAGACTGGACGCTCTTATAAACTCCCTGGGCTGGGTAAGCCAGCAATCCAAACATTGCTAAAGCATGGTTAGCGGATATTTCATAAACAGTTAAAATGAATCGTTGACCAACCACTGCCCGGTTTTGCCACCATATTGAGAGACCCTTTCCCAACTCCTTTGAAGAAACCCAGCGCGCCCTCTTCTTTGGCACCTTTCATCGGCTTCGTCACGATATCAGTGATTCCTTCGTAGAAGCCAAACCCAAAATTCTAACTCATGTTAGTATCCCTTTCCACCTTCACAGATAGTGATACACACCTTTGCCGCAACTGTGCCACCACTCTTCCAGTCCGTCACAGGGCCATGATCATGTACCTTCTCTCCATACAACCGCGGTGTATTTCGAAGTCCTTCAGCCAATGCCAACGGGACATCAACTAGCGATCCCTTGACTACAGCGGTCGTCATGCCCTGCAGAGCCTTTCCACTTGCAACTGCTGTCGCTGTACCTGCTGAGCGACGAGTGCCATCTGGTCGAACACGCTTCACGTCTTTGAAGGGGTCGATGAATGCGCCGCCTAGGGCGGAGGTGAAGTCTGTCATGGTGCCTAGAACTGATGAGGCCCCAGCTGTCAAAGGATCCCAGCGTTCGTTTTCGACGAGATATTCCTTCGGTCGAAGTCTGGATACGTAAGTCAGAGTGGTTGGAAAACGCGCAATTGCAACAACTTACGGCTCAAAGTCTGCCAATTTGGCCTTCTTAGCGTCCAGCAGAACCTTCAGAGCTGCGTTCGATACTTTAATACGGGCCTTATCACCCTTCTTCGACTTGCCAACGTACTGCCATTTAGCAGCGTTCTGAGGAATGAGCTCGCAAGTGAGGTTGGCCACGGGTAGATGCCGATGGAAAGAGTTCACTGCTGTCTCAACACCTCTCTCTTGCTTCATCTGCGTCGCAATCCTGTTGGCAGCAGCTTGGGCCTCCGGACTGAGGCAGAACTTGATTGCTGAACTTAGCTTATCCACCGAGATGCTCTTGTAAGCGATAGGTGATGGACCTGCTCCATTGGAAGCAACGACGCTTCCCCAAAAGGGCTGGCTGCAAAGATGTTACTACGGCTATATGTAGAAGCAATTGGAGGGAAAACTTACTCGCCGAAGAACGGAACAATGGTAGTTGGCCGAGCATTGACGAGGCCACAGGCTGTAGTGCCTGCACCGCCGTGGTGGACGACAGCAGCAACGCGCTTGAACAACCACTCTAGCAAAGAGTTAGAGGTCGGATTGTTGACTTGAGATGGACTACATACCGTGAGGACAATCACCCAAGTAGAAGACAGAGTGAGTGCTAGGATCATTGCCACCAAGTTTACTCCAGCCCCGAGATATAATCACTCTGGCTCCTGCAGCCTTGCAAGACTCTTTGATGATGTTTGTTAGGGCGGTAGGGTCATCGATGACGATACTTCCAAAGCCTATATAGACTGGCGGTGGTCCTCTTGCGAGGAAGTCTGCGAGATCTTGGGGAGGTGTATAGGAGGGTTCCTCTCGCATGAAGAATCCGCAGATATCTGGTGAGTTCGATTAATCCTTAGTACTCATTAAGGCGTGTCTGCGTGGAGTCTTACCAATGCTCTCTCCCCAGTCATTTGGCTTTGGAACCAACGCTGGCGACCAGCAATAAGTATATGGTACTTTCATAAGGCCAACGATGTCGGGGCCAACAGCGGCTGCTAATGGGTCCAGATGTAAGTCCTTAACTCTCCAGGCATTTATGACATCTCCAAGTCTGGGGGCATCAGCATACGTGAAAAAAAGGACAAATTGTTATGGGACTTACCCTTGCCAGGTCATCAGATCAACAACGCCGTAACTGAGATAATTAGAAGCCCTGGGATCCATGTTCTGAGACTGGATATTGGCTAGAGGATGCGGAAATGATCTCGTAGCTGTCCAAGGCATCGTGAACATCATATGAAGCGGGATACCCAATGCTTGAGCGCAATGCACGTGTGCGAAACTCGGCGGGTTTGCGATGATAGCATCGGCGACGAAGGGACGATTCGATACGGGGTCCGGTTTGACACAAGAGTTCCAAAAGCCTCTCAGCATATCGTGGATCATGACCCGTTTTCGGCCGATATCACCTCCTCGAAGACTTTCCATGGAAGGAATCAATCCGGGATTCTTGACCATGTACTGTAGCAATGCAATTAGAACCTGGGTATGGGAGGGGGTGGATAGTCTTACAGCCATGAGATCTTCAGGATCTCCTCCAACAGGATAGAACTCCAGGCCAGATGAACGAACAAAGTCTGTAAAGGTATCATGAGTGGCTAATCGCACGCGATGGCCGTATCGCTGGAGAGCAACACCGAGGGCAATGAAGGGTTGAACATCGCCTAAACCTGTTTAGTCCAAGAACAATTTGTCAATGTCGCCAGACTCTACCTCTACTGCCTACAACTTGAATGACGACATTAAGGGCCGGACGCGGCCTAGAGGGAGCAGCGGCGGGGGAGCTGCTGGTTGGTTCAATTTCTTGGGCTTTGTCGGGAGGAAGAAGGCGATTGACTTCGTCAGGCTGAAGCGATGAGAACTCAATATCGATCCCTCCATGGTCTTGGCGCAGTCAGTATCACGATAGCCTCAAGAAAGGACGAAATGGGACGGCATCGTACCGTTGACGCGCGACGTGCTAGCGAGGACTGACCCTGAGGAATGCAGCTCGTACGGCGGCGGAGCATCCCAAGGTATGTCCAAGACATTGTCAGTGTCTTGCGCTTCCTTGCTCTTGGACGGAGATTGAGATCTTGATTTCGACATGGTTTGATTGGATTGAGCAAAAGAAACTCGATAGATGGACATGCAAAGTACGGTAGGTAATATATTACCAGCGGGGGGGAGCTACGGGCTGTCCAAGGGGCTAGTGTAGACTAATTTAGGTGGACAGCTTAACATGGTGGTCAAAGCTAAAACACCGAGATGTGACACGCAACGCATGACAGCTCGGCGGGCTGAGCAAGCCTCGTTCTCTGTAGGGAGAGCGACATTGGTAACGAATCATGAGAGACGGGGGGGAAAAGACCGAGAAATTCGTAACGCCTCTGCTGATCCATCCCTCGTGGAACTGTGGCTTAGACCGAAGTTGGAGGTTAGTGCTCCTTTGGTGTGAGCTAAAGACCGATTGAGTACAAGTCCACTACTGACAATGCTGAAAGCAATCATGTGAAAGAAGAGTCCGACTTACGAATTCTCATTCTCGGCAATGCAAATTACCAGAATCTCGGAATTCGCATAACACGGCCAATTAAATCAGCAACGGAAAACTCAGTAACGAGATCTCAGAAATGAAAAACTGACTCAAGACTCGACCAGGAGATGGTAAATCTCTGCGAACCCCACTTTGTTGGGTTTTGACTAAGTGAGCGAACCTCGTTCCTCGTTTAAATATTCCAGCAACGAACCTCGTTTTTGCGAAAACCTCGTTCACGACACAGGCTTCTTGGCCCTCCACAAGAATGGTCTGAGCTCAAATGAAAGGGCTCGGTTTGCTCCGTATAGTGGCTCATTACATCATGCAAAAAATATCTGGAGATGGAGGATGTAATACCGATGTGCGCATGCAAGTTTAGTTATAAGTAAAGACAATCACTCTAGTAATTAGATTTGATACATCACCATTCATTAAATATTTCTTTACCTGTTATCTTAACTACTATCCTTCTTTATAATAT
>JABSSZ010001383.1:0-15598 GCA_013755755.1 Fusarium sp. NRRL 25184
GCTTATATCACTATATAGAATTCATTTAGTAAGTGGAATTAGATATTAGAGAGCGAATAGATATGCTAGGTATTAATTATTATTATATCTTGTTGCATGTGATGATTTGACTCACAATCCGCCACCTAATTGAAGCATGGTCATCCTCATGTGGTATCTCCGCGTTTCTGCGGAGTGACATCAGTCGCCGAAGCTGGGCGGGCGCACCTCAATTAAGTAATTCTCCATTAGGTCATATGTTATAATGTTACTCATTAACCTAAGAATAAATAAACTCGATACTAAATTAGTATTTACTTTAATAGAAGCGATAAGGACCAGTCCGTTATGCAGTCTGGAGGCCGCAGCAGCTCCGTCAAAATTCGTGCACTTTATGTTCATGAGAGGGAGATAACCCCAACTTCCGTGTTGCAACGGAGGGCTTCTTAAGATTGGCCTCCAGGTAGCTGCTATCCAACTGGTAGTGGCTTGGCTACAGGGCGATGTAACTGTCTCTACCATGAGTCTTGCCGTTCATTGAGATTACTGGCCAACCGATAAAACGCCACGAGTGGTTTCGACGCAATTGGGCTGAAATGGGTGAAACCCATATGCGAAATGGCACAAGCTATTGTATCATTGCATGCAATCATCTGGTCTTTTATTCGTAAGGCTCAGCAGCTAGTTTAAGCTTGGCCGAAGGGGCTGAGCACTGCAGATTGAGATGTAGATAACAAGGCCATTTCTGCCCCTTGCACTTACATCCTTCCCTTCCTATCCCACTATGTAATTCACTTTATCACGGCTCCCGTCATGCCATACTAATACAAAACCGTGCTCTTCAAAATTTCACTACTCACGAGGTGCAGGAAGCTGACAACTTCCCTTGTGCAATGGCAACCAAGTCCTGGTTCTTATCGATTGCAGTCTTGGTTACCAGCCTCCATCTTTCAATCCAGTATGATCCCATCAAGGACTTTTGCCGACGATTCGGACACCAGACAGCAGTGGTAGATCGAAAGCTATATATCGATGGAGGATTGATTAACTGGAAACCGCTAGAAACCGACCCAAAGAATTATACAAGTAGGCTGCCTTCCCGTATTGCGTGGAGTGACGTAACCATTTCTCCAGATACCTGGCTAGTATGGCATGACCTTGATCACAATAGCAAGGATAATATGCCTCAGATTCATGCGAACCTCAGCAAGAATGTCTCGGTTCCTTCAGTACATGGCGGTGCTCTTTGGGCAGATGATGTTAATTACCGTCTCTTCCTCTTCGGCGGCGAATTCTTTAGCGGCAGCCCGACCACTTCAAACTTCATGTCCTACGATATATGGTATGATCAGTGGGATGATTTTGGGCCGCCCTCCGACGATATCAAGCGCGTCAGTTATGGGGCTGCTACAACTGTGAAGGAGCGAGGAGAAGGGTAAGTTTACGGTTTTCCTGGCTCAAACCTTTATACAATAAACGGTACTGACCTCGTTAGATATTACTATGGAGGCTACCTTTCAAGAGCTTCTGTACCCGAGTGGAGAGGCGAACAGCGTGCGACATCGGATTTAATTCGGTACCAGATGGATAGCAATACGTGGGCGAAGCTATCAGGACCAGATGATATAAAACGCGCTGAAGGAGTTATGACATTTATTCCCGCGAGTGACCGTGGTATGCTGGTCTACTTTGGAGGTTTTCAGGACCCTGGAGATAATGGCACCATGGTCTCACAGCCATTAGACGACATCTTTCTCTACGATATGATATCCAACAAGTGGCACGTTCAAAAGGCAAACGGTACCATTCCTGAGAGTCGGGGAAGATTCTGTGCTGGAGCAGTATGGGCTGAGGATCGCAGCAGCTACAACATGTAAGATGACCCGACACAGTCAGATTGACTGGCTCTGACCTACTGCCTTCACGATGCTAACTCATGGATAGATACATTAATGCAGGACATGGACTGGAGGGACCTGGATTCGATGACGTCTATATCCTCTCTTTACCATCTTTCACATGGATCAAAAGCTATCCTCTCGACCAAAACGGAACAGGCTACTACCCATCTCACAGCTTGTCCTGCGATGTCGTCAACCAAGGCTCACAAATGCTTACTATAGGAGGCGCATTCCCTCAGGATGAAAGTACATGCGATGTCGAAGAGGTCTGGGGTGTTCACAATATTGATCTGGGAAACCAGATCAAATCAAACTTCAAGAAGGTATGGGCAGGCTATGAGCCGACTCTCTTCGGGTATAAGGTTCCTGGATTTGTGACGAGTGTTATTGGGGGGACGGAAGATGGAGGCGCAACCAAGGTCAAGCCTGACTATGGTTTTGTCAATCACGATCTCGGCACGTTGCTTAGTATGAAAGCAGTGTTTTCTAAACGCACGAGGCTTGATGATGGACGCACCGATCCTAGGGCCGCTACATCAGGAGGATCAAGCTCAAAATCAGGACTGTCTACGGGGGCAATTGTTGGTATCGCCGTCGGTGCTGGAGTTGTTGTTTTGGCAGTTCTACTTGGACTTTGGCTAATCCGCAGGAAGCGAAAAACGCAGCGTGATATCCAGTCAGGTCCCACGACTGAATCGTTTTACTCCGTCCCATACATGCCGCAAATCTCGAGCCCGCTAAACTTCTTTCAGTCTCCCGACAGATGGCGCCGAGGAAGCCCCGGAGCTCAAGAGTATGAGGGGGATGACCCAGGCCAGGTTCACTACTGGAGGCCGTTTCAGGTCACCGTGGAGCCATGTGAGATGGACGGGCAAGGGGCCAGAACTCCCGAGACTGATGCCGAGATCGAGTACACTAGGAGCCGTGGAATCTCTCACTAAGCAGCTGGAGAAGAGTGTGAGAAACTAGGGTGTCTTAATCTCAGAGAAGACGAAATCACAGAGTGCTCAATGGCACATCTAAAAAGGATATGCTGATTGATTGATAAACGTTATTATATAAGAGATTAAGTATGCCGGTGCTATTTAATACGCACTATGTTTACCTCGGGTATTTTTAAACGACGTTATTATTTCTCCATGCTCTTGGCGAGTGCAACTCCTCCTCGCTCTCACTCATTGCTGTTTTCGTTATCTTGACTTCCCACTTGGTCTCCTTTTTAATGCCAAGCTTCAGATCACTTGGTTGTCTCGAGTCGAAGCCAGTCCCCTTCTTTTCATGGGCTTCTTGGCGACTCACTGAGGAGAGTGTGTACGCCTCCCTACTTGAGAAGGCTCTTGGTGTCCCAGGTCCGGGAGTGCGCGGTGATGATCCGTAGCCAGATGGACCGAGTGTAGGAGGCTTGCTGGTCAGGTTCAGGCGGAAGGCTATTTGTTTGATCAGAGGCCGCAAGGTCGCCAAGCTACTTGCTGTAATGGCCAGTCCTTGCTCGATTGTTGACCAGATGGCGACGTCAGTGGTATTCCCTGGTAGTAATGGTTAGTTGACTGCTACGTAATAAAGGGGGGATCTTGAGCTTACAGAGGAAATCGGGCTTTCCAAGGAGATGCAAGTATGGGAATCGAGCAATGACGGCTGCGCTAGCACTATATGCATTGTCAGAACAATTGGTGTCATCCGTGGTATAGAAGAAGACGTACATGCAACCCATAGCGAGCAGAGGGATCAGCGAGTATTTGGTTCGCTTGTGCAACTGCAAATTCCATATAATCCATCCGGGAAGCAGCGCAAAGACAAGGTCGGAGGCAACAGCAAAAACACTATAGAGAGCTGCCAATCCAACGACGACACTAGCATTAATGCATTTGCCATCCTGGTCCTTGTTCCAGAAGTACGATATAGGATGACACTGGAATAGGGTGACGAAGAAAAAGATGCCGCACGAGAGGACAGTCGAAAACATGGCGAGGTAGATGGTCCATCGTTGGATCTTTTCGGTGGTGACTCTGAGCAGGAAATAGCCGATGGAGAGTTTGCAGGATATCATGGTGAGGGCGTATCCGAGGTAGCAGAACCACCAGCACATCATCGCAGTGTGGATTTGATTGGGTTCGAGGTCGGCGTGGTGTCTTCCTGTGCCGAAAGAGACACCAATAGTCGATGAAGTCGCATAGCAAGTAAAGAATACCTAGAAGAAATAGACGGGTCAATTGCTGGAAATTGTTACCCGTTGAGGCTCAACATACCATGGCGAGCGCCATCAGCCAGTCATCCTTTCTGAACCCATTAACCATGAACAACCGAACATAGCATCTCAATATGCATGTGATCAGTGCTATGGTGAAGAATGCGATATTTACCGCCCTGAGCTGCGGCCCTCGATTCTCAATGTGAGCCGCCATAATGGGGACAGATCAATTGATGGTTTCTGCGCAAATAGAGTTTGTCAGGATGGAAATCCTGCCAAGAAACAAGTTCCTGGGGGGAAGGGAATCTTTATGTGAAACGTGGGTTCCTATTGTATTCGGTATTATACCTGCTTGCACTGTACTAATCGTTGCATTACGTTCTAATTGCGGTATTGCCGTCCGACTGCAACGGCTGCGGTGCCCCGTATGCGGGCCAAGATAAGATAGCTCACTGCACAATTTGGCGCAGACAGAAATACCAGTTTGTTCATACGCTATGTCAGTGTCTGTCCGTTAGTCCGGCTTTCTGTCACCTAATGTTAGCGCTCCGGTACTATTCACTTAGTGTCTCCCGTTCAAGGAGGTTCAACGGCACTCGCCAAGGATCTGAGACAGAATTGGTGTGCGTCTGCCAGGGGAGTTGCCCCATTTGGCGTACATCCGATGTAACGTCAGTTAAATTCCGCGTTTGACTAGTCTAACTCTGCCTCGGCCCCGTTGATCATGAACAAGCACCTGCCACGTTGAGCCCCTATAATGTTTGAACATAACGACCTGTAAAGGAGAAAACAAGCGCCCGGCGCCGGAAGAAACACCCAAAGGAACCAATAAATCCGGATATCCAGTTATTATAGAACGCCCATGTATAGAAACACTGGACTTCACGTGGCGACTCTCCACTGCATCTGGATTGATAATGATGAGATCAGAGATTAGTGGGGCCAAACCAGGGGTAATCTAATCTAAAAGAGGGGAACTTACCAATGTTCACATGCAAAGCCGTTGAACGTGCCGATGTGATAGCTTCCCTTTAGGCTCTAGCATTAAAAGCCAATTGCCACAAAGTCAATTGAAACATAGCAACGCTTTAATAATTACTGTATAACGTGTACCAGATCTCATGATATTATTCATCGAGCTATATAAAGACCCACGGATACAGATTCCCTCCAGGTTGCCCCTGTCCCACTTATGGGGGCAGTACATCCCCACCTGTATACCCGATAGGGCGTTACATCCGAATTGCTCATTGGCGTTTTTTAACAATAAGAGGGGACGTATACCTCTCGGTGGCTCATGTGGTGAGTGCAATTAATATGTATCTATGCTATAAGGGCACGTCTGCCACTTACACAACGGCGAACAACCTCAATACGAAAGACTTGCTCTAATCGCTCTAATTCCGCTTGACGTACGGACTTGGCGTCGAGATAACGAAAGGCTTTCTGAGACAGGCTACAATGGTATGATGTCACCCACTTCCCGTTTTGAGAACCATGATGGATTTGTTTCAGGTCACATACGTCAACTAGACTTGGCGTCTCAACTTTGCAGTCTAGTGCTGGACCCGTCCGAGTGGTCGCTCATTTAACAGGCTACTGGCATTACCCTAGACAGCGAGTTTTTTAGTCATGGAACCACCATTGAGTGTCCTCTTACTGCATGATGAGAAAAGAAATCTCTATATGAACTTAATTTTTACCCTGAATATGTCGTAATCTCATTAATGGTGATGTATCTATTCAATCCCGGGTTATTGTAACATACTACATCTGATACATGCTATTGCAACCCACTTTGGCACTGTAGTCTTGATTGTTCAATCTTTTCTCTTGCCTGCAACCTGTACAAGTGGGGTTGATGCGTCAACGTTTCAGTCTTGATAGGAGTGACGTATTTAATGGTTTCAGATAGCAGAACGGACTACAGTGTTTCCAAAGTTGAAGGCCAAGTAGTGATGACTGAACTTCAAAGAGATAAAACATTAACGCTATCGTTTTCGCTCTGAGTTAGACAGACTGGGGGAATCGAGTCACTGTGCCAAAGATAACATGAGTCTTCTAGGCAAGTAGCCAAAGCAAGTAGAATTGGGTACCTATAGTAACTATTCTAAAAAATAAGAAAAGAAGACATATAAAATAAACCACCTCCTCCAAGACTAAAGAGAGTAAAGAGAGTGAAAAGAATGAAAAGAATGTGATTGTTAAGAAACGCACTGGTTCCTTCAATACTGGTAAGGGCTGGCTCCCAAAAGTGCAGAGGGCGCATAGTCAGCTGCGACAGGGTTCAAAGAGCCAAAGCGCTCAAAGATTGCAGCCAGAGAGTTGTGCGCCGGCTGCAGTCCGCCATCGACCCAACCTCCGAGGAATGACGTGCAGTCACTGTTGATCAAGACTCGGGAGCTCGAAGTATCGTTAAGCTTCTGGTAGTCATAGAACATGGAAGATATGAGCTTGTCCTGTCCTGGAAGACCGAGAGAGAATGCACCGAAGGAGAACTGATCGAGAGACCAATGGACCAGATAGACGTCGTCGTCAGTCACCGGGTCGAGGTAGTCGGCGTAGTTGGGATAGCTGCTATCTCGCATGATACGGGCAATCTGCTTCTTGAGAACAGAGAGTAGCCTGTGAGGATCTTGGATGGCCAAGATGGTCAGCGAGAGATCCTCCCACGCATATGTGAGAAGGACCATGCCATAGTCTGGATGTCCGTAGTCAAGCGTGTAAGCCTGGGGAAGGTCGGTGTCGGACAGAATAACGCGAGGGAAATCGGCAGGCTGACCAGCCCAGAACTTCTTGGTGCGGATGAAAAGCTTGGAGGAAGCAGTCATGTGGAGGTCGGTGATGCCACGGTTGACAGCAGATGACATGATGGGCTCGTTGGTTGTGTCCGAGACATCGGCGAATACATAGTTCATGGCTCGGCTGGAGGTACCAACAACGGCGAGATCGTACTCAACCTGGTATCTCGTATTGTTGCTATCAGAAGATGGAGACTCCTCGATAACAACATAGTCGATATCATCACCACCACCGCTGGTGATCTTGGCAACAGTGTCAAACTTGGTCTTGAGACCGAGATCCGTAGCCCTCTGCCAGATGGAGTTGGCCAACTCCCGGATGCCAGTCGGTTGAAGACCATCATCAGTTACCTTGGCAAAGATAGCCTGGTCCGACTCGAGACCATTGATGATGAGACGGAAGATGGAGTTGAAGCCAGCAGAGTAGACGGCGCCAAAGCCACCTGAACCAACGCCGAGTGTACCGAAACGCTCAAAGTCATCTTCAGTCCAGACTTGACCGCCCGGAACGTCCCATTCGTGCTTCTCTCCAAAGATGCGCTGGAGTGCAGTGTAGAAACTGTCGTTGCCAAACTCATCGAGGTATTTCTGCCATTCCGGGATGACAAGATTGCGCGTCTCGACGTCAGATGACTTGAGCCACTTTGTGAGTTGCGTGGCGGCAGTAATCGACGAAATACCACCGGTCGTCAAGCCCTGGGAGATCAGAGAGCCCCAGCCATTGCTGACCTTCTCGAAGCCCTTGACAGTGACGTTTTGGCTGATCCAGGTGGTCGGAGTCTCTTGGTAGAAGACGACGGTGGGGACTTTGCCTGGATCAGGAAAGTTCTGAATGAAGGTGTAGTTGAACGCATTGGCGTAGTAGTAGAGAAGGTCCTCAGAAGGGGGGAAACGCATTGCTCCCATCTCAGCAACGTTGACTCCATCAGGGGTCTGGATAGTTCGGAGACGGCCGCCAACATCATCCGTGGCTTCGATCAAGGTGACATCAGCACCGGCCTTGACCAGGTTGAAGGCGAGGACCACATTGGTGATGCCACCGCCAACGAGAGCGACAGAGAAGTTGGAGGGCAGCGTTCCAAGAGGTTGGTCAATATCGCCCGCAGCCAGGTTCCATGCCGAGTACACAATCTGGGGTGTATCGACCCAGGCCTGAGGGCGGACCTTTTGCTCGCCGGCCCTGGAGGACTGCCTTTTGGCATAGTGGCCGTTGATGACTGGCTTTGGTGGAAGGATGGAGCGATCCTTCTTAGAATGCTTGTGAGAGTCTCGCTTGTTTTTGAAGCTGAAGAAGCGCATGTTGAACGATTGGAGAAGATTGTTTGAGAGATTGTTGATAGCTTGAAATGAGTGGATGATTGGGAATGATAACTTGGATGGACGTGATATTTCTCTGGCTTTATAGCCAAGTATTCTCTGCCTTTACAGCTAATTATTGATATCTATTTATTGTTGAAGTCCTAGCAAGTCCTCATCAAACGCCCGTCATCGAGGCTTTAGCTCAACTGCCGAGAACACCCAGAGACTCTATTCCCGAAAGTTGACTTACACTAATCCAGGGGCCATAGCCGACTGATTTAGGTAAGCGTCTTTACCGGACGAAATCCTCCGCGTGTGCTCAATGCTCGTTGCATGGATGCTTCTCACTGTGATAAGATATCATAGCTGGCCGTTGCGCAATCAATGACGATAGCGAAAAGCCTATACGTGGCGGGATATTGAAGAATTCATTGATGCAGAGCGGAAAGTATCGTGGCGGTCGAGAACATGCCTAAATGACCTGTCAGTTGTGATAGCCTGATAGGGAATCGAATCACGGGATGACCCACTGCAAAACCCTTCCTCTGGGTGGCAGGACGAACGATTCTCATTACTCCGGGGTTTCATCTTCGCGAGGGTGCAGAGGGAGTCCTGTGCGTGCCGACTTGATGCCCAACGGATGGCGAGGAGTCAATTTGAACAGAGTGAGACCAAAGGTGAGACGAGAATCACGTCGCCTCGAGTTGAAGCGTGAATGCCCGCGTGAATGCCCAGGCGGTATCAACCAAGTTCCATTACCCAGCTTCTGTTATCGTACTGTGATATACAAACCAACAAAGAAGTACTGACTCCCAACTCTCCTATCACAGCAATCTATCGTATTGTGCTGTGGGAACCACGCGGATGGTCAGCCCGACATACGCAGAAACCTAAAGTCTGAGAATGGAACTGTTAATGCAAGGTTCGGTAGATAACGACAGGGATAATTCACGATCTAGGCTGAAGTTACACGATTCTCGTCTCTTACATGATCATTACAGATCGAGTCAGTCTATGGACATTGGTCAACGTCGTATTCGGTAGACCGCCCGGAATGAAGAACCCCTGTTACATTCCCGTGCTGGCGAGCGGGCCGGCGCGAAGGAGGCAGGAAATTTTACCAAACTGCCGAAATACCCATACTTATTTCCATTTCCAGAAGGTGATGTTGGAGCCTGGAGATGAAAGGAACGACACTGGATCCCTAAATAGTAACTGGCATTCTAAATAGAGATCTATTTAGGCAGTGATCGGCCCGAAGATACCAAATTGGCATCGGAGATGGCAACGGAGATGCACGATTTGCCCACAGTTCCTGGCCTATATGTCACTCACCCTTATTCAGTGGATAGTGAAGGTGCCGATGTCTCCTTGCATAATGGTTCTAGAAGCAGAGAGAAAATCGACAAGTGATTTAAACAGGGGTTTGTGTTGAAATGTCAACGTCGGCTCTGGCCCCAGAGTTCCACCTCTGGAGTCGTGCCGGTTCCTACTATCCAATCAGCCGAGGCCTGTTACGACAATATGATGTGATTGATAGGTCTCTATACGAGGGCCTCAAAACTTTTTCAAAAACTTTAAATCGTGTATGCCACTTTCCAATTCGTGGGGGCCATGTGTCGTTCCACGTTATCTATTGCGAAACATGCTTCCCAACAACCTTGTGATAAGAGGCCAACGCTTGAGGCACAGGGAATGCCGGCTTCTTCCGTTGTGTTGGATGTTGGATCAGGGGAGGCAAGGTATAGCTAAGCGAGAGAAAAGAGGAAAGAAAATAATAATTCCTATTGGCTGAATAAGTTCTCTGAGAGCATATTAGCTGACATACTATTATCACGGAGAAAGGAACAAGAGAAACAATATTGAGATGATGGCAAAAATAGTTATTTAAACTGAACCTCTTCAGCCCAAAGATTCTAGTATCACTCCACAGCAATTTCAGCATCATGAATCCCAAGTACGCTCTTGCAATGCTTTGGCAAACGGCCATCTTCAGCCCAAAGATTCCGGTCTCATTGCCCAGCAAGTTCAGCATCATGAACCCCATGCTCGCTGTTATAATGCTTTGGCTAACGGCCATTGCAGCCCTCACCATTTCCAACACTTCATCCTCTTCGTTTCTCTTGGATAACCACGACCAAATCTTCTTAATTGATGACTCGGAGTACCTCGCAGTCACCTCTGATATCGTTTCTTCCGTCTCATACTCCTCGGATCCTGCTGAGGGACCTGTTACATACATCTCCGGTCTGCGTGCCAACACCACTGCTGATGAGCTTGAAAATGTCATCAAAAGCTCACTGGAGCAAGATGATGTTTTCTCTGAGGCTTTTCTTGAGACTATTCTTGTCAGTGCCGGCGGTGAAGGGGATCTTGACTCCTCGGTCGTGAGCTACCTCAATAGCCTCAACGCAACTGTCATCTATGGAGGAGAGGATGGTCCAAGTCTCTGCGGCAACTCTACCTTGACTCCCTGCCCTCTGTTTGGCCTTGCCGATGGCGATAGACTCAGTCTGAGCAAAGTCTTCCGCTTGTATGTCGATACCTACAGAACATTTGTGGTTGGGATATATGAAGCGGGAGATGTTTATCGCACTTTGCCTTATTCCGATTCGGAATGGGGCGCGCCATCTATCCCTGTCCCCTCAAGACTTTACAGCATTGAAGATGGCAGACCTCTCGCTGGGAAGCGAATTGGTGTCAAAGATATCTACGATCTGGAGGGCATACAGACAACAGCTGGGAGTCTAGCCTACGCCTCCCTTCACTCGAAGGCCAATACGACAGCTCCAGCCCTCCAGCGCATTATCGATCAGGGCGGAGTGGTTGTTGGAAAGCAGAAAACAGCCCAATTCGCCTCGCCTCAGAGCCCTTGGGACTGGAACGACGCGTTCTATCCTCGCAATCCCCGAGGAGATACGTTCCTGACCTGCTCTGCCTCCTCCGCTGGAAGTGCCTGCTCCATCGCTGCGTATGACTGGCTTGACTTTGCTATCGGTACCGACACCGGCAAGTCTATCAGAGAGCCCGCTGCCGTTGCTGGTGTTTTCGGTAACAGGCCTTCTCAGGGAATGATTGCCATGGACAACATCGTCACCAACGCATTCAACACTGATACTGCTGGTGTCTTTGCACGCGATCCTGTTGCTTGGGCCAAATTCGCAAAAGCCTGGTACGACCCTTCGCTTCATCAAGACACGTCGATCAATGGATTACCTGCGTTGTCAGTTCCTGATGCCAAGACATTCCCCACACGTCTTCTCTATCCTGTCGATCATCTGCCGATGCAGAACCCGGCTGCTGAAGCTATTCTGCAGAAGTTCCTGGATGATGTGACGGATGCTATTGGTGTCACTGTCGACAAGATCAACTTGACGCAGACTATTGAGAAAACGCTTGATCGCCCGCTACAGGGCATGCTTGACGACCTTACCGTGCTCTGGACCCATGACTTGATCACCGAGACGGCCGAGCCACTGATTTCCAACTATAGCCCCGGGTTCCCTCCTATAGATGAGCCTTATCGCTCATTCTTCCGTAATGCACAGGCAGACGATAGCAGCTACAAGTCTGCCATGGCAAACCGCACTCGTGATGCAGCTCTTTGGCACAAACAGGTCCTCTTCTCGACAAACAGCTCTTGCTCCGAGTCCATCTTGCTCTACGACATCGGCACAGGTGGTCTCCCGTCGTTTCGCGAAAAGGACCTGAATGACTCCCCAGGAGCTGCATCCCCTGTTGATCCTCGAGGTCCCAAAGCGGTATCGACCATTTCGTCTTACTTTGGTGACGTCGATATCACGGTTCCCATTGGGCAGGTTACTTACCAGAGCAACGTCACATTCCAGGAGGAGGTCATGCCAGTTACTGTTAATATGGTGGCCAAGAGAGGATGCGACTTTGTGCTGTTCAACCTGATTAATAAGCTGGTTTCTAAAGGCGTATTGAGTTCGGTAGTTACAGGAAAGCAGCCTTTCTAGGAATAAGCACCTCAAGCCACGTTTATCATAGAGAGTTTACCTGTAGACAAGAATTTTTAATTTCTCTCCAAGATATCGTCCCTTCATTAAAAATCTCCCATGTGACTTGTGTATCTGACTGAGTGTCCAGTCAATGGCCTCAAACTTGATAGCCTTAACTCGACATAGTTTAATCGATTGTCAGAATGGCTCTTCACCTCCTTCTAGAGGTTCAAACTGGCCAGGCCGCGTCAATACATCTTCTTTCCTGCCGTACCGCCACCAACTGATGCTCTCATTGTCCCGAACTTCCAATCGATAAGTATGGCCTGGTGTAAAGCACCTCTCACCTATTGAGCAAGCCCATATAAGCCTGTATGCAAAGATGAACGGAACCTCCGGCTCCAAAGTGCGGTAATATTTGCCATCAAGACCTCCGAGTTCAGAAGTGAATCCTGCATGTCGGTTCCTTGATCCGTTCCAGCTGAAGAGGGGTACTTGCCATTTATAAAATAATATCTAATAAATAGTCAAGAGGGAAAGAGAAAAACTTTCAATACATTGAGATTAGATAGCTAGAGCTTTTTTATATAATTCTATTCTTACTCTTACTTGACAAAGGAAACTCCTAGGCATACTCACGTTTAGAATAGTCTTCAGCAACATAGCGCTGGCTCAACTCCACTCCATCAGTTGCTCCAAAGAGCTGAAACAGCATAGTCAGCATAAGTCTCAATGGACAATCACAAAGAAGTCAGAGATTGGGATTTAGACGCACCTTCTTTATGTCTCCGTAAATGCCGAACTGCACTGCTGTCATGCCACTGACCATAACTGCCCGTGCTTGCATGCCTGTGTAAGCACCGCGCAGCCCAAGCTCGGAAGCAATGCGAAACAAGCGGCGTGTTGTGCTTTCATCTCTGCCTGCCTTTTCCTTGTTGATTCTACTCAACATCGTATCGGCCGGTTGAGAGACAACTGCCGCTGCCAATCCAGCGACAAGCCCAGCCCCAAGGTTGATACCTGTAACGCCAATCGAAGGTAGTTCTTTCTTATCTACAACACTATATGCTGTCTGGATAGCTTTCTCGTAGACTAAAAACGTCGCCATGGTATAGGGAATCCTACAATGGCCGATCAGATTAGCAACCAGGTATATATCGAGCACAGAGACCGGGGATCCACGTACTGTTTGAGTAGGGATAGGGCCCAGGCCAGAGTAGAGGCCGCCGATGCCCTCTTCTCTTGCTAGCTTCGCGAGGGCGCTTACGCTGTCAGTAGCATAGCTAGGCTGAGATACAAGTCGTATTCGAACAGACTCGAACGGGCAAAGTGCGATGTCGCCGAGGAACTCGGATGCAGCGGCTGAGCCAAGATAGACAGCATTCCGGTGGTTGGCAGCAGTCGATTGTCCCAGGTAGTCCACTGCACGAGCCTTGAAATACTCATAACCGCCAAACTTGAAAGCACCCTGGAGGCAGTAGCCGGTGATTGTCGGACCTAATCCCGTCAGGAGAGCTCCTGGTCCTTCAGCTGAAACTATATGTCGTGCACTCTTGGAAAGGCTGCTGCTATAGGTAATTGGGTCGAGCTGGATCCTTGTCTTGACCCTGTGTAAGGGATATAAGTGTCAGCGACAATACCGTCGTAGGGCTGGCCAATGCGACGGTCAACCAATGTTTTGTAAAGGTGGGCTGCTTACACATCAACGGGAGTAAGGACGGCATGAGTGAAAGAACAACAGAAAGCACCAGCGAGCGCGTATCTTGCGTAAAGAGAAACGCTTGTTAGATTTTCACTTGTTGCAGCGGCCATAAGCTTGTCCTTGGTTGGCAGGATCTTGTCTCTAGCAGCGCTGATTGCTTCAGTGGGATTCGGTGCATGATTGGCGAATTGGAAGCTACCGATAAGAATGAGCAAATGGACCAAAAGAAAACTGCCATGTATTTAAAGGGTAATTAAAGCCACCACCACCTTCTAGAGCTTTTGTTCTTCAGCTCATTCAATTCGTCGGTCATGGCCTTTTGTTGCTGCAAGCTTAAACCGTTTCCCGCTGTATTCAGAACCTTCAAATGCTCCTTCTTGAGCTTATCGAATTCCGCGTCTAACTCTTTGTGCCAGGGATATAATACGAAAACCTGGAATCCCAGGGCAGAACTGGCCACAAGGAAATTGGTCACGGATATAGCGCGTGTGAGTTTCATTGTGGCTCGTGTCGAATAAGGCTTTTGACTGTATATCGGGCTGGCAGATACTTAGCAGTGAGGAGATGGGGCGGGTTGAAGGCAGGGAGCTTACGGAAATATACGGTTATATTAATGGGGTAAAAGCATCAGGGGGAAGAAAAATACAGAAGAAAGAGTACGTGGAATCTGCTGGGGGGATCCTCGAGACAGTCTCTCTTTTACTGACATGTGAAGCGACATGTGACTCAACTCCAGTTTGTCGGTAAGGAACATTTTAACCCAGTTAAAAGAGGGCCAACTATCGGGTTTGACACTTTGACAGGCAACCCCACAAGTTCATGCGTGTTGGTGGTGTTGCGTTATGGCTAATGTTTGAGCCGTTAACAGTAACACAACCATTTTGGACTGCCCAAGAAATACCTTTCAAGGTAAAATTCAAGAAAACTTTTTTTGTCGGAGTTCAGGCCTATAATTATAGAAGAAGCTTTATAGGCAAGTCTGTGAGCGAGTATCCTTTGTATGACTGCTTGATGTTGAACAGGAGGAGCTTTCTGTGTACAATGTACAATGCAGCGGGAGAGGTCGCAGAGCGACTGGGGGCGTTCTAGGCCATCGTATGATTTTAGTAGAGAAGTGGAGTAAATTCTGAACTGGGACTAACTACAAAGAGCGATACCGTGGGCAAAAGGGTCTCGCTTGGAGAAAACCGGAATCCCTGTTTCTTTAGGCAAATAATAAGGGACCCTTACCAAATGACATCGTGTTTAAAGTTTGCCTTCAGGGCGCACGTGAGAAGATGCCGTTGAACTGGAAAATGATGTCTTAATTGTCTCTGGTTAGGGAACCCGTCTTCCCCAGATTTGTTATACACCAGTCTAAATTAAGATTTAATCATTATACAACCTCTCTTATCTAAATAATACAGCTTTCCAGAAAACGCAGTGCTGAAGTAGCCTTTGCAGTTGAACAAATGCCAGCGCATGGCCCTTTATAAACCCCTGTGATAATATAAGTGCCGACGCCGATTTATCCGATATGTCAATGCCTTTAAGCTTCAAAAAGGGGATTTAAGCTTCTAGAATATATATATCTTAAAAATACGAGAAATTTAATAATAATATAAAGTATATATTCTGAGCAATTATATATCAAGAGAGAATACATTCCACCTTAACTTTCACATTTCACGTCTGCTATTATACCTCATTCTCGTGTCTCTTTCCATTTTTAAACTACCTCAAAATGGTTCACCAGTACTGGCTGTTAGCGCTACCCATCCTTGTGC